>JAHWFO010025890.1:177494-203412 GCA_023313115.1 Rhysida immarginata
TTATCATTGGAGGCGGTTAAGCTACAGAGATGTGAGGCTGGCCAGGCATCTCTGTAGCCTAACCGCCTCCGATGATAACGTCTAGTTGAAACGCGTCAGGCAAATAAAAGGTTTCTACCGCATCTCTTTGGACTCTTTCTTTTACAACAGACATTATGATGATGCTCGACGAACTCCAGGTATGTGAAAGGGGGGTGTCACAGTGGGATTGGTTATAGCCGGTAAATCCCGTCAGAAAAAAATAATCTACAAATCATATTAGCTATTCTTAGAAAAAACTTCTTCACAAAAATATTTCATCAATAGAAACAAAATATCATCAGGTAAAATTTCCACAAGTAATACAAAGTCAACAGCATGGACAGAATAACGAAAGTGGGGTTGTTGTTTTTCACACCTACTCAATTGAAATTAAACAGTCTAAAGCAAGCTATAAAGAAACGGCAAACTTTCAAAATTTCGGCGTTATAATCACACACATTCAGATGACGGAATCTGCAAGATTTATGAAGAAAATTTTAAAATATACCCCAGTTGGAAAGAGAAGTTTGGGTCGGCCCAGGAAGAGATGGCATGAGTTTTTTGATGTACTACTTGATTTATTTTCTTATTGATAATTTTAGAGGGTGTCAAAAGTGTACCATTAGAGCACGTACCATTGTATCGATTACGACCATCTTCAAAATGGTTCATGCCGTAAAGAGGCTATTAGACCTATTCTCCTGAAAGGAAAGTGATGATGACGATTATTATAGTAAATGACAGTAGAGAACTTAATTTTCATGTAATTATCAATTGTGAATTCGTAGCTAAGTATGACGATGAACATGCAATTAGTTCAGATGTCCTTCAATTCATTTTAATTTCTTTTTCTCTCTCTCTCTCTCTCTTGTTCAATGCAATGATAAACCTCTATTATACGTATAGAGTGCAGAATTTTTAATGCAGTTTAAGGTTTTGCTTAAGTATTTTATACATGAATTGAGTATTAATGAATAGAATGAAATAAAGCGCGCTGAGAGTTTCAATTCAGCTTCCACTAGTTTCAATTAGTTCCATATTCGTTCCTATTATATAAATCAAAATGGCCCATGAAAATTTCATAACGTACACAGTATCTTATCTCACCGATTATTCGGAGTCGTCTAGGAAAAGGACCCGATTAATTCATACTCTGGGTCAAGGAAAAGGAGTGAAAATGCTGATCAATTTTTCGCTTCTATGTAAATGAGAGAGAGGAGAGAGACCGAGAAGCCGTTCACCTCCAACTATGTCACATTGCAGAAACGATGTTTTTTCGCGTTTCAAAGGCGTTTTTATAAAAGAAATAATGTAACAAAATTAAAAATTTTAATCAAAGAATGATATTAAATTATTAGATTCGATTCGATTCTTTCGTGGATTAAAAAATATTAGATTCGATTCTTTCGTGGATCTTAAAAATAAGGTTCTAGATAGTTTAACTTTTCGTGTCTTGCTGGGAATTTGATTTTTCACTTTGTTTTAGGGATTTGCATTCTGAAAATCCTCTTCGGAACTGAAACATTCTGTCTATCACAAATAATTTCAGAAATTATGACCTTCGGCGTGTGGCAATAATTTTCTTTCTTATTCTGCCTGATTATGTTTTTTATTCTCTCCTCCTTCCTGTTTATGACCTTGCCCGACGATGCAATTTTTTTATATATGTTTTCTGGATTATTTCTTTGAATTGTTAGCCTAGATTCACAGATTTAGATATTAAATAGTTTAATATTAAATTAAAAATTATTTAACCGTATTTTCATATTTTTATTTATTCAATGCACGTCAAAGCTTCTCTTATTGATTATTCTGGTTTGCGAGTTTTTTGTTTAAATTTTATTGTGGCTTATCCATACTCTGAATTTTGTAAGTCCTTATTAGTCCTGTTATATATATTGGTTACAAAACTCAATAAATAAATAAATAAATGGTATAGAACAAATAGCATGATGAATGAATTTAAATAACATTGGAAATTAGGATTTCATATCCTTGTTTTCGATGGTATCAGAGTACGTTCCAATGTTTCGTTTAAGGAAGTTAGAAATCAGACATACGTTTGAAATCAGACAGACGTTTGAAATTGGCATAGAATGTAGAGAATCATCGATGAGGAAAAGATACACTTTAATTAATGCCTAACAGATAGCGCCCCCCCCCCCCATTTCGATATATATTTATATATTTGAACTAAGCCTTGCATATGTGTTGAAACATACTGGAATTAACGTTTATTCATTATTAGGAGCTTCAGCAAAAAGCTAATTTTAGGACAGCATGCTTGGTCTATACATTTATTCGGCCTTCCTTCCGCCGTTTGCATGATAACTTGAAAACGGATTAAACTTTCAAATTCTATTTTCAGAAATATGACCATCAAGGTCTTAGCTCGGCTAAATCAACCTTTCAGATTTTTCGTGGACCCTTTCAAAATCGAATTCACGTGCTAAAGCAGTGACTGTAAAGAATGCCAAGATAATGGCATGTCATATTAGTCCAGTCAATCGGTGTTCAAAACTGCCGTTTTCGTAACAAAATTACGGAAGTTTTTTTTTTCTCAGCGATTCTATGTTTTTTGGGGTGCTGAATCCGAGTTTCAAGTTTGCTGCTTTGTAGGACGTCGGCTTCACAAGGAAAAACGCCAAAAAACTCAACATTTTTGCCTTTTTCAGTTTTTCACTTATATCGCGAAAACTAAGCGTTTTTCAAAGATGATCACTCTACACAAAATTAAAGTAAACAAATGTCCTACAAAATACACTAGTCAACTTTGATTTTCAGACGAGCGGTATCGGCGCTAGAGGAGGACTGAGTAGAGCGCGTGGATTCAGCTAGGGCATCTTCGTAAGATGGACGTTGGGAATGAGTTTACTCCAGCATGTCGCAAACGCGATTGAGGATTTCTGCGAAGTAACTTGGAACGACCGACAAGCATGCGGACAGTAGTGATGCAAGAGTAAATCTTGACAACAATTGTACGAAAAAGATGTTGGAATGGTTTCATCACACCCACCTTTCCACGACACTTCAGAAGTAATATCAATCAGCAATAGGGTTGTGAGAAAACCAAAGGTATCAAAGGGATTATTGGCAATGACTTCAAAGCTGTCAAGTTTAAACGAACCGACCGAGTGCTGCCCCTCGCAACCATCAGCTCTGCCATCAACATTAATGATCAACCTGTGGTCGTTAAGCCAACCACTCTGTTTCAAAGGATGGTTGTCATCAAACAATCAGACAAAGAACTAGAGAATTTCTTAACCTACGAATTGGCTCCATATCCCCTAGCTTTGTTCGATGAGGATGGAATGCGAAAAGGCACAATATCTGCTTTGTGCAAAGCTTTTAAACCTCTTCCGACACCACACTGTTGAACAGCGGTACCGTATATGTGATTACTGGGGGCTTTTTGTTGCACAGAGTCGTATGGTTGAGTGGGCACACCATCGAACAAATTTGCGACTCATATATCCATTATGTATGAGGTAAGTACAATCAAAGTTCGACAATTGTGTTAGATGGATACTCGTACGGACAGAAGCGTACCAAGGCCATGGAGCGCTTGAGGATGTTGACCAAAAAGCAGTCCGCGGAGATTCAATTTAGCAGCACCATGACACCAATGTTTCACAAGTAAGTTTTCTATAGAATGCGAAAGACAAGGATAGACTAATCACCATGCTGGTGACAAACTGCATTGAAAGTGGAATCGCCTCCAAGCAGGCAGTTGATGATGCAAACACGCTGATAATGCGTACTGCAGGATCCCTGGCTTCGGCTCACAAGAGTGTCGCAATTGTGGAGGAAGATTGACCTTCTGGTCATAATGATGGATCTCCAAATTCCCCCAATGTATATTTCCTCAAGCCAGGGAGAGGTAAAGCCCCTCAGCTCCTCTACCATCCGGGAAGTGCAGTGTAGAAGAGTGTCGCCAATCACATGCTCTTCCTCCATGCAATGAGTGTTTGCGAATATACGTCCGCGTTATTCAACAAAGGCAAGGTTACGTTTCTCAAGACTCCGCCAAAAATCAGGTTCACGAATCATACAATACTAAGCTCACTGAAGGAAATCATACAATACTCCAAAGGAAATAACAGCTGCTGGTGAGAAATTTCTGATTGCTCTTTATGATGGTAACCACCGAACAACAACACTCAACAAGCTGAGGTATAAGCAGTACGTGACATCAGCCTACAAGGCATCGGTAAGAATGTCCTCCATATCTTCCACTGAAGATGCAATTAAACAACACGCCTTCAGACCTTTCCATCAGGTGCAGCAGTGCATCGGGAACTACTTGGATCCGGAGCAATAGGTGTGGAAGTCAACAGAAAATAGATTGGTTCCCATTACCACGCTGAAACCTCCGGATCCCGAGAGGCTTCTTCAGCTTATATCTTGCAAATGTAAGACAGATTGCCAAAGCCGGTGTGGATGTAGGCGAGCAGGACTGTTCTGCTCGAAAATGCCAGCCAGCAATGTGAAGGGTCATGCTCCAACATCGACGGCAATTTGATGCAGAAGAGGAAGACGACTTGGACGAGCCTCTTGCAGTATCATGTCTGAAGCAGCTGAGGCGACAAAAGGTAACAATTCATGTAATATTTTGCAGCATTATGCATCTTTACTAATCAGTTTGTTCTCTATCATAACATTAATCATTCTGTTACAATTTTTTCAGTTGAAGAACAGCAAGAACTCACTGTTCAGCCTGGACCTTCCAAAGCCCCTGACATTTTGCCTGGACCTTTTAGTGCTCAAGAGACAACTAAAATAACTGCGCACATACATCGATACTTCATTACACAACTTATCTGTCTTTTGTAACCATGTTCTAACATTAAACTACTTTTATCTTTCCAGATGGAGAACTTACACGAAGTGATGACTCAATCCCGGGCTCGATCCCAGTTATGGAGAACTGATTTCATATTTAGCTTTATATTCTGTGTAATATACCTAATATATTGTGAACTAGAAGAGGTACCGGGCGTTACCTTCACAATTGAGTGATCTTGATTTATATCCAACTTTAGAATTACCAATCCTGTAAATTCTCATCCCCAAAACTTCTATACAATTATATTACAACTGTAAAACTGAATAATACACACTATTATTCTAGTGACCAAGTTTCTCATCTTAATGGACTTTTAACACAACACGTGATAACGTCATACAATGGTAAAAATTAAGAAGCTATCACTAGTCCTTATTTGTTTAATTATTAACATTTAATTCAATTTCAGATAAGTTATGCCAGTATTTATTTAGAAGTTATAATTAAATAGAGAGAGTTATAATTATATATATAACTACGAGAGGTATCCGGCGTTGCCCGGGATAATTACACTTGTAGGAAAACAGAACAATCTCAAAAAATTAAATTATAACTTCCAATTGGTTAAATAATAACTCAATCGATACAACACAGAACAAAGGGATTATCTATTCTACGAAAAATACGAAAAACAGGAATTTAAAATTTTTCAAATTCTGACTTCGGATTCTTAAAGACCATCAAAAAACAAAATAGGAATGTCTGTAAGACCCACTCTCTCTATCTCTTTGTCTTCATCGATAAAATTGGTTCAAAACTTTAAAATTTGCACACTTTCAGGGCCTCTATCTCCTAAACGTTTGGATCAATTGAAAAAACATCAAGAATAAAACATTTCTCGAATATTGTGTACAATCTGAATATACCATTAATAAGTAAATAGAGAACAAGATAAGAGGAAAAAGGTTTTATCAAACCAAGCTTTTATAATGTTTTATTTAGTGGCAACAATACAGCTTAATTTTGCAACAATAAACAATAGATACATTTACCTCTCGCCATAACGAAATGTCCAATTGTTACAACAATCAATTCGTAGTAATGAGTCACTACCATTAGAACACGAACCAATGAACCGATTTGAAAATCTTTTTCTTTATCATAAATTGTCATCGATTCTGCATAAGTGTGTCAAATTGCAGCTCCCTAGCTTGTCGGAAAGTTGGTTTAATATTGATTACAAGATTTGATCTAAATAAACTAACACAGCAAAGTTATAAAAAGCTTTTAAAAATGAAGCATTTTTTACCACCCTTATTCTCAAAATGAAAAGCTATCACTTAAAAGAAACAATCTTGTTGGCAAAACAAATTCTGACGTCACAAACTGCTCCACGCAAATAAAACTCCATAGACATGCAGTAAAAATGAATCTATTTAAATTTTTATTTTGTAGCAAAAACCCGAAATTGGAAAGAAAAATTGCTAAAATGTGTTGTCATCAAGAACGAACCTGTATGCAAAATTTAAAAGCGAATGGAAAAGCGGAAGTGCTTCAAAACTCGACTGAAGGTTCCGTACCATCTCACAAGACCTAAGACCGAGCTAATATAAGGATGGTAAAAAATAGGGTTTCCTATTTAAGATTTCAAAGTTACCCCCCTCACAACGGGGGGGGGGGGGGGGATAATTTTTTAACTAATGAATTCCCTCCGCGAAATAATTCACTTTTGATTTTGGACATTTTTTCGCACAATGCTTAGTTCCCGAGATATTCAGTTGTCTCAAGATAAATGCCTCACCCTGTATATCATCTTCCATCAGTGCAACAAAAAAATTGATAAGAACGAATTCTCGCTAAGCTTTTATTCTCAACACATTAACTCGTCCAAATTCTTTAAATACCTAGGAATTCACTTATCCCATAACCTTTCCTGAGATGCTCACATTGATGCATTAGCTTCTAAATTATACCAACGATTAGGACTTTTTTCTCGTGTACATTTTCTTCCCCCCCCCCCCCAAAAAAGGCGCTTTTTGGGGGTTAAGGTTTTATTCAATCCTCCCTCACATATGGCCTCCTTTTTTTGGGGATCAACCACTAAATTTAATTTATTACGCTTATTTAGATATCGAAAATGGTTTATACGTATTTTGCTAAAAATTCGTAAACTACCCCAGTCTCTCACTTTTTTAATTCCGTGGGTATAATTCCCATACAACAACTTTACAATATTAACCTAGCAACATTTATATACAAAGCTTCGAAAATTCCATACTTACTACCCTCCCTCAACAATTATTTACCACTACTAGAACCCTTTATAACACCCGAAACTCTGATTCCCTGCCAATCCCACACATAAGAGGAAACGTCCAACTCAAAAGTGTCCCCATCGCCGGGAATAGACTCTGGTCCACATTACCCCTAGCTCTTCGTTCATCACCAAACACTGCCACTTTCAAATACCGTCTAAAGAAATATTTTCTAACATTCCCACCAAACTAACTTTCCCTTCCTTTCCTCACCCTTTCCCTCCTTAAAATTGAACTTTTTATCATCAAATGTTGTTTGTTTGCTCTCCACCCAGGGACCTACCTCGTCGGCCCCCGCCATACTAGCTCTGGGTGAACGACTTGTACCTTTCTTTAGAAAAAAAAATAGATAAAAAAAATAAACAAGTCAGGCAACCGAAATGCCCAGGACCGATAGTATTTTAAAGCATTCGAGAACGAAAAGGCAAGCATTTGATTTCTAAAGAAGGCTTTCTTTTTTAAGAATTAGATGAAGTTGCTAAGGATGCCTCTGGTTGCTAAGAAGGCGTACTTCTAAGAGAAATGTATAGTTTAAACGGAATAAAAATACCTAAAAAGTTAAATGGAGAAAGTAGCAATTCTCTATAGATTAAAATATATACGAAACCTTTAATTTGTAAACATTCGTGGTGCCCAATCTACGACGGCATCATCAACAACACACCACGTTCCATCCACCGCTACCTCGACTCACGCAGTCTCTTCGCTCTCCATTATTTAGGATCCAGGAACTGTACAACAGACATCAAGATTACACTGACATCTTTTGTCCTAACACATTTACTGCTTAAACGCTTCTGGAACTATGAACATTACACACATAATGTAATCTGGTTGTACGCATTGTAACAGACGTGTACAGCTACATCTCATCTGTATTTTATATTCAGTATTAGTTATGTTTTTTTCTAATGTTTTCCTTCCTTTTTTCATATTTTACTCTTTTGTAACCGAGTTGGCGCAAGCTGTTGGGTACAAATAAATTGAATTGAATAAAGTGAATTGAATTAAATTGAATTCCTATTTAATAAAATAAGCGTTAATTGTTGAAGCGTTCTGTGTAAGGGTCAACACTTTCTTCATAAACTATTGCCAACGCTTTTCTACTTAAGCATGTACCATTGAAGTAATGATTAGCTACAAGCTGTTGTTAAAATTTGCCTAAAAAAATAACTATTGATAATATAAAGCGTAAATACTTACATGCCATATCTTAGCATTGAAATTTTCCAGTGGTTTCATAATGGTATCATTATAACATGAATCATGGAACCAATTTCGATTATCATTAATTTTAAGTTATATTCATTCATGATACGTCATTCAAAGTTGTTTGATTTATTACATATCATATTTTATCATTGAAAGTTCCAATAAACCATAATGGTTTCATGAAACCAGGTGCCTTTGACCCAATTTCGACTATCATTAAGCTTACGTTATATTGATTCATGGCACATCATTCCAAGTCATTTGATATATTACATGCCATATTTTAGCATTGAAAGTTCTAATGTTCCATTATGGTTCCACTAAACCAGTTCCTTGGAACCAATTTAAATTATCAATCAGTTTACGTTATATTCAATCATGTGACATATTACATGCCATAATTTAGCATTGAAAGTTCCAATGAACCATAATGGTTTCTCGAAACCAGGTACCGTTGAACCAATTTTGACTATCATCAATTTTACGTTTTATTCATTCATTACAACTCATTTCAAGTCGTTTGATATATTACATGCCATATTTTAGCATTGACAGTTCCAGTGAACCATAATGGTTCCACAAAACCAGGTGCCTTTGAACCAATTTCGACTTCATTAATTTTACGCTATATTTATTCATGGCACATTATTCCAAGTCGTTTGATATATTACATGCCATATTTTAGCATTGATAGTCCCAATGAACCATAATGGTTTCACGAAACCAGGTGTTTTTGAACCAATTTCGACTATCATTAATTTTACGTTATATTCATTCATTACACATCATTCCAAGGTGTTTGATATATCACATGCCAAATCTGAGCTTTGAAAGTTCCTCATGAACCACATACCCTTGAACCAGTTCTGACTGACATTGACCATCAATGAAGACGATCACGTGTCTTCATTTAATTCACAAGCTTTTTCTTTGCTTTAGCTATGGAATGCCAAAGGGAGAACAGCATTTGTCAATGCACAGGCCATTTATACATGGAATTGTATAGTGAAAAACGTGGTCCCCTATATTATTTTTGACGTTTTGAACCGGAAGTAGTTCACGTTTCCACCAATGAACTCAGTCTTCCGATTTTCCTAAGTTGTCGAATGGCGAAAACGGAAGTCGAAAATTCCGAATCGTTCGAAAGCTAGAGCACCAACAGACAGACGGAAGGACAGACGGACGGACAGAAGGACGCACATTGTGAAAATAAAATAATTGATACAGTGTTGTTCATTCATGAGAATCGTTCAAGAAGAACACATTTGATTCAGTGTAACAATGTGTTTATACTGTTGTGTGTAAAGTGTTCCAAGAAAGAAGAACACGTATTTCTTTAATTTTAATCCCTTTAACCAAGTTATTTAGCTTTTACAAGCTTTAAGATTATTCAGGTAATAAATTAATTATTATTCTTTATTAAATTAATGCGTCCGATCTGTCATTTGTCTTAAACTGCGAACTCTTAAAAATAACCATGACAATGATACATGACATGCCATTTGTTGCCATTGTTCTAAAGACTATGTGACTGTCACCCCCACAACTCCGGCACCACTGGAACAATTTAGCCTAAACTTCATAATAAAGTAGACCTTGCCTAGAGAAATCTGAATACTGATTTTTCACTCCTTTACATACCAAAATATCTTATTGATCCTTTATCCCCTCTGACTCCCACCCCCGTAATTCCGAACCCAGTGCACCAATTAAAACCAAAATTATTTAAGTTTATTTTAGGGTCCCCAAGGCTTGAGCGGCTATTGGGTGCGTCGGCAGGTGGCGGATAGCCAGTAATCCTAGGTTGTTAAACTCAGGACATCCCCGAATAACCAATAAGGGGATGCAGGCCAACTCCCGAACGCAAGGTGTCATGCGACCCGTGCCGATGGGTGGATGGCACTTCGGTTAAAGTGTCTCTCACAGAGCCTCCTGTCTACCTGGCGACATTCAGGAGTATTTTGCCTTATCCCAGCATGCAGGCACTCCCGGGATGGACTGTCAATCTTGCATTCCTACTACCTTATATGGAAATTAAGATATTTACCTTACCTGAGGACCCTTCGGGGAATCAGGACATTACAGGTGTCACCACTGAGGTTGCAATGACCTCAGTCTGTCATCTGACACTGATAAGTTACCACTCCAAAACCTGAGGCGCCACCTGCTGTAGAGTGAGAGACCTCGGATGAGGGCAATGGCAAACCTCTATCCAAATCACTTTCTGGGGCGGCTAAACGCCGTAAATCCAGAAAGAAAAGGTTGGAGGGCACTAAGGTCACAACGCCTAAGGTCGGCCCTCAGCCATCTGGTAGGGAGGTGCATACCCCGACAAAAAGACCTCGGCTAGTGGGTAACACTCCTTCATTAGATGGTAAGAAGCTTAGTAAATGACCCAAAACTGGGAATTTTCGCGAAGCTCTAACTTCAACCAAAATGGCAGTAGTTCTGGAAGGCTATCCAGAAAAGCAGCACAATGAGCAGCAGTTGGAGGCCTTCCAAGAGATACTGATGAATCATATGGAGGACATGCCTTCTGGCACAGGATCCCAATTTAAATACTGTCGTCTGAAGGCCGGAGCTATAATTTTACTCTGTGCTGACCAAGACACAGATGATTGGCTGACTACTACAGTCAAGCGTATCACTCCCTGGGAAGGACAGGTTCTCTTGGTTGGTGAGGCGAAGACAATCGTCAAAACCACCATGATTATCTTGAAACTCCCAGTGATGTTCAAGAAATTTTCTGGTATGGATATCCTGAAATGGACTGATATCCAGAATAAGGACATATCGCCTACACAATGGGCATCCTTAACCTCAAACTTGAGGATCAAGGAGTAACCATTGTGTTATCCATCCCTGAACTGGATGCGAGGATTCTGAGAGATAGGAAATGGCTTTTGTACATTGGACTGTCCCAGATCCAAGCTAAGGTTATAGGGAAACCACCTGATAAGACATCATCTAATGCTGAAGTGCCTGCTAGCAAATCTTTAGCATAAGAAACTGGCCGTCGCCAACCTCAGCAACATTTTCCTAGCTGAGGACATACAAATCGCTCTGATTCAGGAGCCCTGGATTTTCAAGGGCGGAATCAGAGGTTTGTCTAACTGTGGAGGTAAGCTAATTTATGATTTTAAATGTTCATCTCCCCGTGCTTGTCTTTTGATTAAAAACAGTATTAACGCACTTTTTATGTATCAATTGTGTTCTAGAGACTTAGCAGTGGCGAAAATTACCCTTCGTTTGGACGGTCTATATCGTGACAATGTTTGTCTCGGCCTACCTTCCATACGAGGAAACTTCTCCCATCAATGATGATATCAAGAGAATATGGAAAATATCGACTTCTCACAAGGTGGCGACCGTCGTTGCATGTGATGCCAATGCTCACCACACCTTGTGGGGTAGTACCGACAGACATCTCAGAGGTAGACTTCTTTTAGATTTTATCCTAGAGAATAATTTAGATATATTTAATCAAGGTAATACGCCAACCTTCATTACTGCAGTAAGAAGGGAGGTGATTGATGTTACTTTTGGTTCTTCCACTTTGCGGAAATGGATTAGAAATGGCATGTAGATGAGAAACCTTCTACTGATTATAATAAAGCTGTTAGATCAGCTAAACGTACTTCATGGAGGAAGTTCTGTAAATCAGTCCAAAAGACTGAAGAAGGAGCCAAACTCTATAAAATTTTGAGATGTGATAAACTTATTATGGTTGGCTCTCTCAAGAACTCTAATGGTGAATTCACCAGTAACAGTAGAGAAGTCCTTGAGACTCTTATTACAACTCACTTCCCAGGCGCCGAACTCATTGGTCCGTTGGATTCGGTGTATCTTGACTCCATGGTCAGGCATCGCGGACTGGGTGGGCTGCTGCTGGTGAAGTAATTACTCGTCGTAGGATCATTTGGGCAATTAAAGCCTTTGGTCCCTATAAATCACCTGGGCCGGACGAGATCATTCCGGTACTTCTCCAGCAAGTATCAGATGTGGTCTTGCCGATTCTGTGTTTAATTTGTTGGGCTAGTTTAGCTCTTGATTACATTCCTAATCTCTGGAGGCTGGTCAAAGTGATTTTCATACCGAAACCCGGTAAGGGTTGCTATGACCTAGCCAAGAGTTTTCGACCCATCAGTCTGTTTTCCTTTGTGCTTAGTGCCTTGAAAAGATTATTGATGGGCGAATTAGAGAAGATTTTGGGACTCTTGGTCCCTTTCACACTAATCAATTTGCTTATCTGTCTGGCAAATCTATGGAGGTAGCTCTACACCATTTGGTGGTAAGGATCGAAAAAACTCTGGAGTATAAAGAATTTGCTCTAACTGTTTTTCTCGATATTGAGGGAGCGTTTGATAACACTTCTTACGACTCTATTGCTAAAGTTTTAATTACCAAAGCAACTGGATTCAGGTCCTCTTAGCGGATAGAATAATTGCATCTGACCTGTTGGGTGAGGGGATTGTTGCTCGTCCCTCCAGGGGCTGTCCACAGGGTGGCATTCTTTCCCCCCTGCTTTGGAACCTAGTTGTGGACGACCTCATTTCTTTTCTTAATGACCAAGGTTTTTATGCCCAGGGTTACGCAGACGATATCCTCATCTACGTTTCTGGGATCGACAAGCTCACTACTTGTGATCTTGTACAAACGGCTCTGTATAAAGTTCAATCATGGTGTTTAGAGCGGAATCTAAGGATTAATCCCTCGAAGACCACTCTAGTTCCCTTTACAGGCCGAAGAGAGACCATTTCTTATGATCTCATACCATCTCTATTCGGTGAGAAGATCATTATGAGAAATGAAGTCAAATACTTAGGGGTTATCCTCGACAGTAGGTTGACTTGGAACCAACATCTTGATTACAAAATTAATCAAGTTAAAGTTGGACTTTACCGTTGTCGTAGAGCCCTTGGTAAATCATGGGGTCTTACTCCCAAGATGTTATATGTCATGGCGATCAGACCAATTTTGACATACTGTGCTCTAATTTGGTGGCGTCTGAGCAGTTAACCGTTAGAGCTAAACTGACCTCTCTTCAAAGATTGGCGTGTTTGAGTATAACGGGTGCTGTCTCTACCACGCCAAGCAAGCCTTCAGAGGTTATACTTTCTCTAACTCCACTTGATATATGCATCAAAAGTGTAGCCAGGAAAAGTTCATATAGACTGAATAATCAAGGGCTATGGATGGACTTCCCTGGGGTGAAGTCTCACACGTTCATTAGCCAGGTTCTAACCAGTCATATTCTTCAGATGCCTTCTGATATTACAGTTACTCAGGCCCTCCCTGAGCCCTCGAGCGAGGTCATAATTGACCCCGTGGCAGTGCCGGATGGGATGAGTTGGCATTTCCCTAAGGGGACCATCATCTGGTATACTGATGGCTCTCGTCATCACGGCCTTTTAGACCTGGGTGTTTATTATGTTAGTCCCAAAAGCCTCCGTTCTCGTCGTTTGGGTCATTGGGCCACTGTTTTCCAGGCTGAGATATTGGCCATTATTTACTGTCTGCAGATGTGTATAGATAAACTCTATATACTGTACATCGAGGTATCTTCATACTCAGCGACAGTCAAGCGGCCCTTAAAGCCATTAAATCTTCTAGGGTTAATTCTAAACTTACCCTGGAATGTCGGCAGCTCCTGGAGGACCTTTCTCTTAACAACAGTGTCACTTTGAAATGGGTGGACATAAAGGTGTTGACGGAAACGAGGTTGCAGATACCTTAGCTAAACAGGATGCCAAGTCTACTTTTATTGGCCCTTAACCTTTCTGCGGTATTTCCAGACAAACTGCAGTTAGGGAGATAAATATTATCTCTCATCAAGAAATGATGGAAAGGTGGGATAATAACCAGACTCATGATTAAGAGATCTTCTCCTAGTCTAACATCAGGCATTTTACAACTTAATAGAAACAAAGTACGGATCATCCATCGGTTTTCTTACTGGTCGTAAACATCTACATAGATGGGAATCCTTCGGGAAGAGACACTATGTTCGAAGTGCGGTTTGGCGGAAGAAACGGCCTACCACATTCTCTTTGACTGTGTCGCTCTGACGCATTTTCGTCACTTCACGGTTGGTTTAATTTTTCTTGAAGATATCCATTTGGACCCCGTAGGCAGCTTGACTCGCTTTTTAAGAATATCTGGCTACCTTTAGGTGGTCTAAGTTTTCCTCTTGTGCATGGCGCAATATTCCTTAGAGGAATAAGTGCCTTTGCGGTCAACTGCCTCGGCTGTTGACTGACAACCCGCTTATAAGATAAGATTATTTTAGGGTCTCGTATTGCTGCAATAAATGAATAGATAACAATGTTCTAAAATTAAAGCAATACAACAATTTAATAAAAGTTGTAAACATCCCAAGGAGGAGCTTTAGCTGTGAAGCAGAAATACATTTATACATTTATAGACAAGAAATTAATCCTCCCAAGTAGAGTACAGGCAAATAATGAACACTGACGTCATCTCATTTTATTAAGGATATCCATATCTAGTATCACGAAGTCTTCATCACTGATATCACAGACTCCGATGATGAAGGCTTTCGAAACGCGTTAGGGAAGAAATATTTTCTTGTTTCCCGTATCACTTCTCGGATTCTTCCTCATTGTTTATCTCATTTTACCCCTTTATCTACACTTTTAACCTATCCCCTCATCTGTAGTTTCATTTCGTGTAGGAAATGTAAAAGGCTCCCCCCCCCCCCCATCATCTTTCCTTTCTCATTATTTCTCAACATTTTATTGCTTGGTCAGTGTTTCATATATAAAGCCGGAAATCTCTGCTTGCAACTCAGTCGGACCCATATTATACGGCAACGGGACGGGAAGGCTTCACATGATGGACGATTGCCCGTCATCAATACGGAGAGATCATACCACCACGTGTTTGTTTATTTTAATTTTAGTTTTATGTACATGAACATGTATATTTTTCACTGTGTACGTATATTAATTGTAAACATGTTTCACATATTGTAAACACCGCGCTATTTAGGTCGGAGCATTATTTCAAGAATTCACAAAGATTACAGATCGTAATAGCCTCCCTCCCCCCCAAATTTTAGAATAACGTACATAATTCTAGTTCCCTTGGAGTAAGTTGTAACGGAATTTTACTGTAAACTACTTTGCAATGAAATTGCCCCACCAACAAGGAGCTATCCGACCTTATCCATATTTAGTAGGAGGGGGTCGTCTACCTCCGGCTAGTAAACGATTAGATGCATGCTCACGGGACATGACCATTTGGGTTGATACAGGGTGTCCGGGTGCCTGTATAGGCTCTTCAGTTGACACCTGTACGAGACGTTCCATGCTGTAGGGAGGAAGCAACTGCTTCGTGAACGTATAGTACTGTAATCCACACAACGGTCTCAATGCCGCGATGAAGACAACGACAACCGTTCACGCATTTAACGGACTTTGAACGAGATCGGATTATTGGCCTCTCCGAGACTGGATGGCCAACCGGACGGTTGCTGTCCATGTGTCGCGGGACGCATGGACGGCAGGCCGATGCTGGAGGCAATGGCGAGAGGAAGGCACACATGCTAGCAGACCAGGCTCTGGGGCTCGGAGATGCACGTCAGCACGTACCGATAGGCGGATACTGAGAACAGCGCTAGCGGATAGAGCCATCATCCTGCGGCAACTGCGCGACATCATCACTATTACCGGTACTGCTCCAGTGTCAATAGCGACAATAGCACGCAGGTTACACGACGGACAATGTCTGCCAGGCGTCCATTGTTGTGTCTTCCTTTGACACCTGAGTATACCGCGCGATACGACTCCAATGGTGTCGTGAACGAGTGGACTGGCGAATGCAATGGCGCCCGGTGGTCTTCAGCGACGAATCCCGCTTTTGTTTGGACACCGAATACAGACGCAGACAGGTGTAGCGCAGATCAGAATGTGCCAATGAACAATGCATCCGGCATCGCCAACAACCCCGGGATCATGGTCTGGGATGCCATCGCCTACGATACAAGGACGCCTTTAGTAACCATCCAAGGCACCCTGATAGCAGCACGGTACGTCACAGAGATTCTGCAGCCCATATTACTTCTCTTTCTGCACACCATACCCGTTGCAGTCTTTCAGTAGCTTAATGTCAGACCGCGCATGGCAAACATGAGCATGGCATGTCTGCATGATGTCAACTGCTTGCCATGGCCTGCGAGGTCCTCAGACTATCGCCAATTGAGCACGTGTGGGACATGGTGGGACGTCGTTTACGAACACCCCGTAATCTCCATGAGCTGACACAGCAGGTTCACCAGGCCTGGGCAGACGTACCCCAAGATGATATTTGCCATCTGTATGATTACCTACACCTTCGGCTGGAACAATGCCTCGTCGCTAGAGGTGGTGCCACAACCTACTGATGCCGCTTTCCGTTGTGAAACCCTGTACAAACGAGTGCACGTCTTGGCTCCATAAGGTAATATAGGTGTGCTCAGATGTATCTCTTGCTGTATGCCTTCTTTTGGCTCATTCGGATAACTCCTTGTGGGTGGGCAATTTCATTTCAAAGCAGTGTATGAACTTCATATGAATATCATTTATAAAGACCAAGTGCCACCCCCGCAAATCCACCCACTGGAACAATTGGGCCTGAACTTCATATTAATGTACAGGTATTGGACATTGAAACTGAAACACCTTCGCAAATAGCACTGGATACCCCCAGGGCTGAATAGAACCTTCTGCTAGGTAATTAATCGTATGCATATCAATGAATCACGTGTCAGAGGTCTTGGTAGTCACTCCAGTAGAAAAGTTCGATAGTAAGCTTCAAATTGTCTGTGCAGAGCGCTATAATGGGAGACATATCTGACTTCAAAAGAGGGCAGATTGTTGGGGCGCGTCTAGCAGGTGCATCTGTGTCCAAAACTGCCACACTTTGTGATGTCTCACGTGCTACAGTATCCAGGGTGATGTGTGCATATGAACAGGGAGGAAGAAACACGTCCAGGAGGAGCAACTGCAGGGGAAAACGGAAATTGTCGGAAAGAGACGTCAGGACATTGACCAGGATTGTTGCACGAAAGCGGAAAACCACCGCAGCAGAAATCACCGCAGAAATGAATACACACCTCCAGGAACCTGTGTGCACGAAGACAATCCGTCGTTACCTGCATAAATCCAACATCCATGGCAGGGTTGCTATACCGAAGCCTTTCATCAGTGGTACAAATGCCTCCAAGCGGGTTCAGTGGTGCCGGACGCATAAAACCTGGACGTTGGATGACCTCGAACGCGTCATATTCTCGGACGAGTCCAGCTACACTGTCTTCCAAACAACAGGGAGGGTATTCGTCTGGAGGAGCCCCTCTGATGCCTACAACCCAGACTGCTTGGCACCCACAGCCAAAAACGGAGGTGGATCAGTAATGGTTTGGGGTGCAAACTGTGCAGGACCTCTACCGATCCTTCCCAAGACGTGTTACTGCTGTGCTGGCTGCCCACGGTACCCCAACACCTTATTAAATAAAGATTTTGGATTTCTACCAGGTGTTTCAGTTTCAATGTCCAATACCTGTATATCTTGTCTAGAGAAATCTGGATACTGAATTTCACTCTTTACCTTACTAAATAGCGCATAAAGCTTTTGTCCCCTCTGACTCCCACCCCAGTTATTCCGACCCCAGTGCACGAATCATATATCTCTGAAACCAGTAGAGGCTTGGTACGATTAACGGGCTTGTGCTCCCACTAAACCCTCCAAGTTTGGTGGAGGCAGCTGTCGTAGGAACCGAATTGTCGAAACAAAACTAAATCGTGACGGTGGACTTGCCCATAGTATAGTGGCTAGAAGAATAGTGTGGCAGCGAGCGTTCAAATCTGATTCCTCGAATGATGATGCCGCCAGATGGCAGCTACATCAACGTAGTAGCTAAACATCCAGAGCTTTACTTCTATAATGCTCCATTAATTTCTTCGTAAAATTTATAAATTTGATTTTTTATTTCATTTTCATTCCAGAATATTTTAATAATTCGACCCCTCCCTTTTTGTTTTTAATTTAGAGATCATTTTGCAGTATTTTTTAATTTCAAATGATTTTATTCTTTTTCAGTTATCTTTGGTACTGTATAGAGAAATAAACGACCGTTTCTTTCATAAAGAAATACGACGAGTTATTTTCTTTAGATAAGTTTTCGATTTCTTCAACTGATTTTAGTTTTGCAATAAAATATCATCCCTCCCCTCTTACTGTTGCATTTTAAAATTTCAAGAACCACTTTACTGTCTATATTCCTCATTTCTTTTTTTCTTTATGTAAAATCTAAGAAAATCAGAATAATTTTTAAAAATTCCTTATTTTTAAATATTAAAATGCAATCAAAGAAGCTTTAAATACAAATTTATTATGTATTTTATTTTTTTTTTAAATAGTAAGTTTTTTTTCAAACCTATTAACCTAAAATATCTAATATTTGATTTTTTTATCATCACATAAAAGAGTAATTTGGTTATTAATCATGTGTTAAATGAATTTTATATGAAAAAGATATTCTCTTTGTATATCTGTATATTTTTCAAAAGTGTGCATTTCACATATGAGACCTTCCGAGCTAGAGGGGCGAACGCCTCATTTCTTGAATTTTTTCTCCTGAAACATCTGTCCAAATTCATTTTCTATCATTTGTGAGGTGGCCAGCTCTTTACAGCATTATATTATTAGATTTTATGTTTATATTTTATTAGATTTAATTTAGCAGATCTATGTTTAATGCTTAATTACTCAAAATTTAATTCCTCTGGCTCAGAAGAGCTCATATTCCATACTTTATCTTATTAAAGATGGATACCTTCATCCATCTCTGATCTTATATTTCAACTTATTTAAAACAGCAATTTTTTTAGATTTATATTAACGTTAAAGAGTATCCTCAAATTCTGCGGAAGAAAATTGCCTAAAAATATACTAAATTTTTATGAATAAACTTAACTCACCCGTAATAGAGTTGAAAAAAACCTTTGTTATCCTAAAATTTCCATCTCACCTCCCGCATAACTCGCATCTATGTCGATTGTAGCGCCACCGCTACTATCATCAAATCGGGAATCAACCACGTAGCATTGGGAGTAGTAGCCGTTGCCACACAATTGTTCTAGCACTATACCCATAGTAAGCTACATTCCGAATTTCAACCTTCTAGCTCAAAAACTGTATAATTATGAAGGGTACGGAAGGACATTGTAAAACTAATAAGTAGCTCCATTCTTCCGCTACATGATAATACAGGGTGAATACAAAAGTCTGAACCCCCCTTTTATTTTTTGAACCGAAGCAGATATGTCAATTTTGATGAATCCAATGAATAGGAAGTTGTGCACTATCCCATGGTGCACTTTTCATGATCCCAAATATGCAAATTAGGACACATTCAAAATTTATCTCAAAAACCATAAGGGATAGAGAAAAAAACCCAATTGCAAACTTCTTCAGCATAAAAACACAAACAAAACAAAAAAAAATCATCCAAATCGGACCAACCAATCACCCACAATCACGTGGTGAACTGTTTGTAGCTTACAAACAGTCACACTGCACAAACAAGTTACTTCAAACAGTTTAAAAAAAAAGTTAATCAACAAAATGCTCGATGTGACGACCGTGGGCACCATAACACCATAACAATTGGGCACGGTACCAAAACATCGGCAAGCATGGCTGGTGTCACTCCTCGGCACGCTTCCTGGATTCGTTGAACCAGATCCTCCAGTGAGGCGGGCTGCGTAGCATAAACCTTGTCCTTCATGTATCCCCACAAGAAAAAGTCAAATGGTGTAAAATCAGTGGAGCGGGGTGGCCAACGAACTGGTCCTCCTCGGCCAATCCATTGTTGTCCAAACATCTCACTTAGACGCTCGCGAACGACCAACCCGTAATGTGGAGGAGCTCCATCATGCTGAAACCACGTGCGCTGATACGAGGCCTATGGCAAATTGTCAATGAAGTCTGTGACTACCACGTTGAGAATTTCAGCCCGGTAGCGTTCTGCGATCAGTGTTCCATCGTAAAAATACGTTCCATCCACAGCGTCATTGTACAATCCACACCACACATTGATTCTCCAGTTCACTTGATGAGTTGCTTCTCGCAGACATCGTGGGTTTTCGTCTGCCCAATGATGATGGTTGTGCCTGTTGATAACTCCATCCCTGATGAACTGGGCTTCATCTGTCCACAACACCTGATGAATGAAGTTTGGGTTGTCATCCAGGTAGGTAAGTCACCAGTTGCAGAAAGCGGCCCTAGCAACATAATCCAATGGCAGTAACTCCTGGTGACAATGAATATGGTATGGGTGAAAATGATGTGCGTGTAGAATGTTGAGAACAGTTCTCTGATGGCACCCAACATCTGCTTGTGTGGGGATTTGCAGCAACTGCAGTCAGAACTAGTGTTGTTGTATCCTCGTCGCATTGTGCCCTTGGTCGTCCTCGTTTTGCATTAACATTCCCTGTAGCCTCGAATCTTTGAATAACGTGACGCATTGTTTGACGAGATGGATGGCGTTCGTTAGGGTATCTGTCTCGATACAACCTAACTGCATCATGTAGGTTTCTCCTTGCCTCTCCGAAGCAGAACATCATGTTGACCATTTCCGGAACAGTGTAGCTTGCCATCCTGGAATTGTTCTGTTTTCTGTGTGCTGAAACATGCCTTTTATTTGCTTTTCCGCATTAAAGTGAATGTGAATATGGTAATTTATGTTAATTTTTTGATTTGCATGCTTTACATGGTGGAAATATCAACATTCAGTTTTTTGTGCATAGTGACTGTTTGTTCACCATGTGATTGTGGGTGATTGGTTGGTCCGATTTGGATGATTTTTTTTGTTTTGTTTTGTTTGTTTTTTTATGCTGAACAAGTTTGCAATTGGGTTTTTTTCTCTATCCCTTACGGCTTTTGAGATAAATTTTGAATGTGTCCTAATTTGCATATTTGGGATGATGAAAAGTGCACCATGGGATAGGCCACCCATAACTTCCTATTCATTGGATTCATCAAAATTGACATATCTGCTTCAGTTACAAAAATAGAAGGGGAGTTCAGACTTTTGTATTCACCCTGTATAAATTATGGGGTGAGTCGAGAAAGCGATTTCACGTGCGCATGCCGATCTCAATAACGCTTAAAAGATGGACAAAACGTAAAAGTATATTCATTCTGGACAATTCTTTCTTTCTCTAAAGTCTGATGTGGTACACGAGGTGGAACTAACAACAATTATTCACTCTGCTTTGTAATCATGCCTGGCCAACCGTGACCCTCGATAGTGCATTGTTATTCGTATTTCTACCAATAATAAGCCCTGAATTTGCACTATCTATGATGATGTAAGAATGTATCATCGCAGAGGCCTTCTCTCTCGGTGGTTACGCCTGAGCGCGGAAACGTCATACATTGTTACATCATCCTTAGAAGAGCTAATTTAAGACTTATTATTGGTAGAAATACGGATAACAATACCCTTCTAATGATGATTAACAATGTATGACGTATCTGCGCTCAGGCCTTGTCTTTCGTTGGTCACGGCCAACACCTCCTAGACAGAAGGCCTGATAACGGAAACGTCATACATTATTACAATATCTTTAGACGACCATTGTTAGTCCCATTTCTACCAATAATAAGTCCTACATTTGGTCGACTACGCAGCCGACGAGAAAGACAGGCCACGGGACTGAAAAGTCAACTGACCATAGTATTCTGAGCAACAATCCCAGCTTCATTGTCTCCTTTTTGGAATTTAACAACCAGGGTTTTTTCGTTTGTTGGAAACAATGAAAGTTGGATTGTTGCTCAGACTACTATGGTCAGGTGACTTTTCAGTGCCGGGGCCTGTGTTTTTCGTCGTCTATGGGCAACGCCACCTACGAGGGCTAGGGCTACATATAAAGAAAGCGCCGGCTAGGTGGCCGAGTGGGCTAGGGCGTAGGCTTTCTAGTTCTCGAGTCCGCCTGGTCGTGGGTTCGAATCCCGCCGTGGGCATGGATGTTTGTGTTTGTCTTGGGCTGCATACAGATATAATATGTGTAAAAGGCGCAAATTGACCTTAGTAGTCGAAGCCAAATTTTCTAATAAACCAACCAACCTATAAAGAAAACCTCGGCACTGAAACGTCATACATTGTTACATCATCATACTTCGTTCCGAGGCCAACGAGAGACAGGCTAGGGCACTCAAAAGTCACATGATCATCGGGGTCCGGCCAACAATTCATCCTTCATTGTCTCCATCTTGAATTTTAACAATCAGTATATTTTTATTTGTTAGAAACAATGAAGGATGGATTGTTGCCCGGACCCCGATGACCTTGTGATTTTTGAGTGCCCTGGCCTGTCTCTCGTTGTCCTCGCTTCGTCCTTTGTTAACCGCATTTCTACCAATAATAAGTTCTCAATTTGGTCAACTTATGATGGTGTTGTAATGGGCAAAACTACGTGAGGTCGGACTATTCGGGTTCCGAGACGCTCCCCCAACAGAGATCCTCCTAAACGAGAAATAAACGATGCATCAAGGTCAGTAAAAAAATAAGGCATATAGGTCTAACTTATAAATCTTACTCAAACTTAAAATGACGACGGAACTTTCTTTTATCGGTCGAGTTGAAACAGAATAAAATAAACTAGGGCAACTTGAGTCTAACAAAAATAACCGGGGCTTTATTGTAAAAATTCGCCCTCATTGAATTTTACAATTAAATCAAAAAATAATGCAACAAAATCAATACAAATCCCGTTATGATAATGCAATTTCTAGCATCCGATTTTAGTTCAAATTCTAAGTTTTGAGAAGTCGGTCTGACGACAAAACTCTCACTCTGACGTCTTCTCTCAGTTCAGACTACATGAAGTCCATGCGCTTTTAAATATTCTTTCTTTTATATCTAAGACGAGTAGACAAAGAGTAGGTTACTTTCTCAACCTTCTATTAGATAAAAATCTTCGTAGGATAGGATCGTGCAGATTCTGATCGAAGGAGCACTTCGCGGTCTACTCTACATACATCAATCATATTCTTATGTAATCGTTACTGTTATTCCTTCGCCATCGGGCGTTCAGAAAAAAAAATTGAGTATTAGATACATTTTTAAAATATCCAATTAATTAGATTCATTAACGACAGTTCAAAGTCCAAGAGTACGCCGAGCACAAAATCGGTAAGTATTTGCGGAAGTGTCGGAAATTCTTTCTTTTAATGTCATGTAATTTTTAAGCGTTTCCGTGCACGTAACTCTTTTTTTCCTTTCATTCTAGGTCCCGTTGAGAACGTCATGTGAAGTCGAAAGGTAAGCGTTTAAATTAACTAACTTTAAATTGCCTTTTAAATCATATTCATCGTTAAACTTTTCCTCTTCTTAGGTTTATTTTATCGATTCTATTTCCCACCAGTTAAAACCTTCGGTAAGTACAAGTATTAAAGGAACTGCGACGGCAAATCGAATTGTTCGGATGCTCCTCCAGAAGCTTGGGGCGAAAGATTTAGGCGACAGGAAGAAAGGGACGGTAAAACTAATTTCCACGCTAATAATAACGGGATAAAAGGATAGGAAAACTCAAATCGCAAACACACGAATTCGAGCATGTTAGTGAGGACTCTTACTGCGCTAAAATTATGCTCTAGGCTTACAACACCAATTGGATTTCCACGTTCAGCTAAAGCACGGTCTATAGATATTCATGGTCATCGAGCTCCATTGTTAAGATGAAGCTAAAGTTTCTAGCTCCCAATAGGGCGGGAACTCTATTGAAAAGTGGCGCTGCATGTACAATCGGCCCAAAAACGCCTGCAGCGCCACCCTTTCGACACACAGAAACTTTACTTTCATTTTCAGTTTCAATGAAAAAACCTCTATCGCAGGTCACGGTCGGCCCTGGTGTGATCTATGGGGCACCTGTCGTGATCTGTTTTCCTTAGCTTCTCGAAACAATGGAAAATGGCCGAAGCTTGATGATCACGAATATCTATAGACCGTGTTATAAAGCTTTTTCCTCTTCTACGAGTGAAGCTTCGCAACAGCCTTTCCTTATGTTGAGGTCATTGTTGCTCCGATCATTGTTTTGCTCCCTTTGCAACACCACCTCTACTCAAAGCCTGACCGCGAAACTTTCATACATTGTTACATCATCATACCTAGTCATAATTTAGGGGTTATTATTGGTAGAAATGTGATTAAAGATGACTACCTATGACGTTTTAACAATGTATGACTATTCCGCGCTCAGGCTTTCTCTTTAGGTGGTGTTGCCCTTTGTCGTCACGGATAGAGCATCCACAACCGACGTCACGGATTAATAGTATGTGGATTTCGTCACGCAGGGGCTGAGGAGCCCGGGAAAATATGAGGGAAAGAACCCGAGGGGGAAGGAGGGGGGAGAAGGAGGAGAAGAGGGTTGTAACGTCAAATGACCGTTACAGTGTAACAAATGTATGACGTTTCAGTGCGGAGCCTTTCTATATAGGAGGCGTTGCTACGGGTCGACTAAGGATGACGTAACAACTTATGACGTTTTCGTTATCAAGCCTTCTGTCTCAGAGACAAATGAAAGAAAGAGACTGGCAGTGACTTCCCCTCTAGTGGTGCCTTCGCGCCGCCATATAGGGACTGACAAGAAACAGCTGATCGCCCGAGGCAATGCATGTGAATCAATCGGTTTGGTTTTGTTTGTTTGGTATTAACGTCCTTTTCAACTGCTGTGGTCATTTCAGGACAGCGTTATAGGGGCCGCAAATTTTGCCTCGCAAGGGTTCTTTAACGTGCGGCCGACAAACGACTACACGGGACCAACAGCTTTACTTCCCTTCCGAAGGAAGTGCATGATCTCAGGAATTTCCCCCTGAAAAATCTTTATCTTCCTCGGCCGGGATCGAACCGGCGTCCTCGGGCATCAGAGGTGATCACGCAATCACTGAGCCACCGACGCCGATGTGAATCAATCGCAAACAATTATTTTTTCTAATATCTACCTAAGATATCTGGATGAATTTATTGGGGCACCACCAGACAAACTTGCTGTTAAACAAAAAAAAATAATCATCCAATTCCGTCCATCTGATAAAAAGTTATTTGGTGATAACTAAAGTTATTCTTAAACATAAATTAAAAAAAATAGTTTAAATGGAAAAGGAGGAAGAGATTATACAATTATCTAGGAAAATTCTCCTTTATAAATTATAATTTGAAAATAAATAATATAAAATATACAGTTCAACAATTGTAATCCAAATTATTGTTAATTTGTACGAGATGTATTAATTATAATCTCTCCTTCTAATAACTAACTGGACCACATTCTCATACATATTGGTCAAATCGTTTTTTAAAAAGATCCAATACTTCAGTTCACAAGTAATTATAGTATTACAATAAGTGGATTAATAAAATTATTATTTTATTGAATTGAGAATTATTTCTTCCTTTTCTGTTAATTTAAAATTTTAAAATATTTGGTTTTTAAAAATTCGTTAGGCATTGAATCAGCTATTTGAAATCATTAAAAGTATACGTTATCGTTAGTTAATGCAATAAACTTTTTTTTTTTTT
>JAHWFO010025890.1:213635-228571 GCA_023313115.1 Rhysida immarginata
GAGGGCCTTGTCTACAAAATGATCAGAGACGGGTTCCTGCCGATTTGTTTTTGATGGTGAAATCCTTTCTTGATGGCAGAACCTGTCAAGCCAGAGTTGGAGAAAATCTTTCCACGCCCCATGTTGTAAAGGCCGGTGTCCCTCAGTGTTCTGTCCTCGGGCCTGTGCTATTTAATTACTTTGTACATGATTTCCCGAAACCCAATAATTGTAATCTGTATTTTTATGCGGATGATACTGCCATTATGACATGGGCAGTCGGAAAGTGCAAGGCTTTGTACCTCAATAGGAAGCTCAAGCGTCCCCCAGATTCTCTTGTTCTGTTCAATAAGAAGCTGGACTGGGTGGACAACTTCAAGTATCTGGGAGTTATCATTGACTCAAGACTCTCATGGAACCAGCATATGTCCTATGCTCTGAACAAAGCGAAGAGGACTAAGTACAGTATCATAGCTCTCATGGGTCGCAACAGCGCCCTCAGCATTGACAACAAGCTACTTCTGTACAAGTCGATTATCCGGACCAGAGTCCTTTGTGGCATGCCTGCAACATATCTGTAAAAGCAGATGGAGTGAACTACAGTCATTCCAGAATGTTGCCGTGAGGACCATTGCCCAGCTGGACAGAAGGACTGTGAAAAACCAACCCATCCACTTGGATTTAAACATGGCCCATATCGGAAAGTTTATACAGGATCTCCTCTTGATTATGATACAGAAGATGAAGACTCACGACAATAAACTTGTGAATGGGATACTGAAGTACTCATTGAATATAAACTGGCATACGAAGTATCATAAACCGAGTTCTTGACGTCATTTTTGAAGATATTAGCAACATCTCTTTCCCGGACTACTGGAAGATGTGATAATCTTCTTTCTCCTTGTATTTTTTATTTCGTTTGGATATTTGTTTCTGGCAATCGTCAATCTTATTTTCTTTTTTGTATAATATGGAAGACCGCTCGGGTTGGTTAGGCTTCTTCACTACCTCAGTGTATTTCATTTGGCGTTTATTCTGGTTAGATGAGCTTTGTGAAAGCGCTGCTTTCCTCCCATCCTAACAAATGTACACTTCACTGTTCGATTGTCGATTGTCTTGCTGTATATCCTTGACAAAGCCGGGAATAAATGGCGAAACTAGTTGGAACTCCTGATGTGCCTCTGTTATACTGTAAGGCCACTACCTGTTTAGTAACTTTAATTATAAAGACCCTGCATATAGATTATCTCCATTTCTATTATACAAAAGCCTCTGATGATGATTTAAATATCGAAATGCCTAATGCAATAAATTGTATGTTCCTGCTATATGGACCCAGCATTTATTTCAACTAACTTATAGCGGCAGAAAATATATAGAAACGTATTTTTTAAAGGCTCTTGGAAACAAGCATTTTGGTGGTTATAATACATGTAATGCTGTGATTGTTTGCCGTATGGTTACGCAAAAGTTACCACTGATGCGCTGTTGTAGGTCTGCGCATGCGCAGTTCTATTTGTAAAAAGGCTCGTCCCATCACCTTCACAAAAAAATTGTTGTGATCACCTTCTCGTATCTCTTTATTTTCTTCACGATCGCTAATTCTAGTAGCGATCCGTGACACGCTCGGCCCATCTGATCGCGAACTCGAACTTTTGGTCAGCAAATGATCATTGTTCCTGTTCGAGGCTCGTGCATCCATATTTCCTACGTGCTTGCTTTTTCAGCGATCGCTGTTTTTATTGAGCATTGATGCTCTTGTAGTCGCTTCACAATGGCTGAAAGTCGCGTCAGCCGTGCCATTGCCATTACGTGAAAAGCTTTAATTAATTTGTTTATTTCTTGTGTAATTCACTTTACCAACGAAGTCTGAACTAACGCTTTAATTACCCTCTTGATAATTCTGCGCATTCGTTCTTGTATTTCGGCGTATACGTTTTTTTGAAACGCTATACTCTGGGTTTGAATCCTTAGACCTCTCGGAATAAACCTTATAAGAATTGGCATTACTATTTACTATTTTGCTACTAATGCATTGCCTATCGGTATTTATACCAAATACACTATTATAACCATTCTTGTCTATAACCTTGCGACTGTTTGCTTTATCTTAAGGCGCCTTGTTTGAACTACCTTTCTTTCACTGTGAACAAGAAGGTTTCTTAAAGGAGGAAGTCTCATTCTTACTATGACACTCGTCTTTCGGTAACCTATTCGCGCCGCCCACAATCTTAACTGAACCTTATCCTTGGCCGCCATGTGCGCTTTTATGTTATTAGTATTAGTGCACCCCAGAAGAAGATATCGCAGATCGATAGGTCTGGCGACCGTGATGGCCAGGGCTGTTCTGTTCCTTGACTGATCACATGTTTGGGTGGGAACACTTCTGGATACGTGCAGGGTTGCCAGGTCCAAGCACTATTCGGTCGCCCAATTGGGGAACTTTAGTAGCCCAAAATCGCCCAATGCATGAAAATAGCCATTTTGCCCTGACGTTCCCTGACCATGTTTCATGTCCCTGACTTTCCAGAATGTGGGAATTCCGCAAATCTACATTATGTCTATGATGTAAGCTTCCAACTATTACTGAACATTATGAAAATACAAATAAACCATACAATAAAAATATTAGTAAATTACAAACTTTTATTCTTCAAAAAAATACAAATCAAAATCAAAGATTCAAAGACATCGCTATAATTTGAATTGTTAAATCTTGTTAACATTTCATTAGTTGGGATGAAAGAATTGCAACATTTGTTTTCACTTTGAAGTTGTGTTCTTATTCTAATGATTGCGTCTAACAAAGGTAACTCCATTCTATTTCGGAGAGGAGTTTTCACGTTATTCATGATGGAAAAGACTCTTTCGACGGATGCATTGCTGATAGGAAGAGTGAGAACTCTTAGTGCAAATGTTGCAATTTCTCGAAATGCAAACTCATTTCCAGCATTTTTGTAATGGTACAATTCAGTCCAAAATTGCTGACAGTCATTTGGCACATTTTCATTAAAATATAAGGTCCAATCTTTAGTAATTATTGATCGCCACTGAGATTCAATCATGCTAATTTCTAAACCTTCCATGTTGATCAGTTTTAGTGGCAATTCAATTAATAAGAAAACCAGTTTTTTTTGTTATTTGACAATAATTTCGCCCAAAAATCGTCACAAAATTCGCACAAAACAAATCGCCCAAAAATCGCAAATTTGAAATTTTAGTAGCCCAATTTAGTCGCAATCGCAAATTTGAAATTTTAGTCGCAATTTGAACAAAAAAGTAGCCCAATTTGCGATAAATCGCCCAACCTGGCAACCCTGTTTGGGGAGTTAACAGAGTACACATTGTTCCTATCGTTCTTTCTGCCACTGGGGTTATTCCACACTCGCTACACGAAAGCCTGTCAACATTAAATTTAAACCCACACTTATACAAAACCTTACAGAAAGCTACAATTCTAAACACCTGTCACATAGTAAGGAAATTCCTACAACCAAATATCAATACTCCCACGAGTGCATAACTTTCCGTCCCTCGCATTTGAGTCCCTTGGGCTTTGGCCCTCTTTTGGGTCCGCCTCTGGCATTGGCTTCCGGACTTGATCCGAGTTTGGCTTCCCCAAACAACAACAATAATAATAATAATAATAGTAAAATAAACATCAATACATTATTTCCTATATAAAACTTTTAATTATCAGAATTTGTCTCAATCTCCGGGAGGGGTTTTGTCGGGGGTGGGGGGGTTGTCATGTCCTCAAAAGAACCCATATGGGCGCAATTAGCACCTCCGCCAATCGGAAAGTGACGACTAAGCCCATCCTTGCACACTCTTGCACATTTTTTCATTTAAAATTTGTAATTAACTGAAGATGGTGTAATTACCGAAACGCGTTTTAACGCAATAAAGAAGAATTTTGTTGCTATTAGAACCTAACTCTATACGTTTATGATATTTAAAATCAAAATTCAATTATATCCATTTAAGAGAAATATTTGAACTAAATGTAGAAACAAGATATAAATAACTTTTTATAATAAGCGTTGTCTCTGAGAGTCTGAGGTTTATAATTTATCTTCAAACCGCACGTTGCAGTTCTTAATTGGGAAGATGGTTTTCAAAGTAGTAATAGGGAATTCCGATGCTGTTGATGGATATTCTATCTGTTGAGGCTCGATTGTTTTTATTAGTGGTTTAAAGGAAAAATGGGCTAACGTAATAAATAATACATAATATATTAAAAAGTCTATATACAGGGTGAGTCAAAATCTGTTACCCCCTACAATTTGTAACTTTGTAGCCTTTACAAGTAGTGAAAAATTTCCAATTGTTCATTTGTAGAGATTAAAAAGCTGATTTTAGCAAAAAAATAGTTAAAAAGAAACTCACTAAAGCCGGCTTGATAGCTGAGAGCGTTAAGGCGCAGGTCTTGCAACACTTAACAAAACTGAAGAAGTGAGGAACTGAATTGAAGAACTGAAGAATAAATAAATAAATAAATATTCTTTATCTGTTTTGTTGAAAACAGGTCCCACCTGGATGTCATTCCATATTCCACGCAATGCTTTTATTATCCAGTTCTTCTGATGTGTTGCAAGACCTGCACCTTAACGTTTGCGGCCGCCGAGCCTGCTGCAATGGGTTTATTTTTAATCTTTTTTTGTTTGAGCTTTACAACTGTACAGTTGAAAAATTTTCTCTACTGGAAAGGGTTACAAAGTTTTAAATAGCAAGGTGGAAAATTCTAGGTCAAAGGTGAAATTTGACACCATCATTATTTAGCCATGACCTAACTTCAAAAATGTTGCCTGCAACAGATTTCTTATACCTCCACTCGTTTTGAAATTATGTCAGGGGTAGCAGATTTTTGACTTATGCTACGAAGTCGACGCATACATTTTCTCTTCACGTTCTAGGCTCCATGTCTCATGTTCACTTGCGACGTCATCCTAGAAAACATTGCGTCGTGAACACTGGTGTAAACGACATCCTCTGATGGCAATCTCGCGCAATCATCCCTCACATCATCCCCCTTACACGAGTTTGCATTCACCAATCGATCCATTATACTATCCATGGATTGCTTTCCTAAATGACTGGTACAGAAGTTGATGAGTTGTTGAAAATAACTGGGGCTCTCTGATGTTGGAGTTTTTAATATGGAGTCTAAGATTTACAGAAGACTGACGTTGATGTACAGTTCATTCCAAAAGCGTTTTCACTTAGGTGAATGACGTTCGGCTTCTTTGCAATACATTAAACCAGTGAGAGTAATCGCTCCAGGCAAGAAGTGGAATTCGAATCACGTTGGACGATGCCATTTACTGTTTCTTAGCAACAGGGATACATAGGCATAATGAGTGAAGTCAAACTGTTTTAATTGAAATCTGATTTTGAGCCTTTAATAGGAAAGTTTTTCTTAGATTATTAATATATCAATGTATAATATTATTATTTTAGCACAAATGCTATATAATAACGTGAAAACTACATGAGGAATTAAGTGATAATTTGGCTAGCACGCTCAACAATATAATGGCGAATACACGAATTAATTCATTAAATGTTTTTCATGAAATAATCAGAAGTAGAAAATTAACTTTAAGTTTGCTGCACATTTAAAAAAATAATAATACATAAGGTATAAATCTGTTTTGGTATTTCATAAGGAATAGCTACCAATCTAGCGAAATGAAATATAGTATCCTCTGGGTTTATGCTTAAACAAGATAAGAGAAAAAATTTTTTTTTTTTCAAAACACGCTTTTATAATGTTTTATTATTATATCTCTTCAGGCCGGCGTCAACAATTTGAAAAACTAATTGTTTGGTCAAAACAATTAAGCAATTCGTATAACAATCGTTCCTCCGACTTATGGAGAGACGACTAAAATGAATTGGTGCCCTAGAACAAAAGTGAACCGATTTGAAAAATATTTCCGTTAACATGCATTGCCATTGGTCCTGTGTATGCGTATCAAATTTCAGCTCTCTAGCTTGTCGGGAAGTTGTTTTAATATTGGTTACAAGATTTGACGGATACGCAAATCTATAGAAAAGCAAGTTGAATAAAAGCGTATAAAAAATAAATTGGTATGGCGGAATGGTACTTTCGCACAGGCCCACCACGTGATAATGATACGGAATCAAAAGATTTACAGGGCTGCATTGAGAGTATGTTAGAAATGACAACAGGCAAGAACCAATATTTCGCGCAAACATCAAATTTATAGTACTGTCACCCAATGTAAAAGGTGATTCGATGGGTTTGAAATCTATATTAAAATATTTCTTCATAAAGCTAAGAGCGTATAAATTTAATGTAGCATCTACATTGATAATGGTAATTGTCATAATTGCAATATTAGTATCTACCTCCATGCTGTCACTGACTGGTCTAGTTGTTGGTGAATATTTCATTATCGCAATGAACAATAACATTTCCATATCAGAGCGACACTTTAGGAATAATATACATTGAGTGGCCAGATTTGACCACCCCATCAGCATTTCGTTGGGCCACCTTCTGCCTTCAATACTGCGGCGATTCGCATTTATTCCACGAGGTGTTGAAAGGTGATGCGAGGAACCTGACACCATGAATAACCCAATGCTTTTTGGGTTGTCTTGTGTTTTCTGGCCACAATCCTTTTCAAACCCCTTCAGTCTCTGTCAATGAGCTTCGACTTTCGGGCAATCTTGTGCTTCGCAGATGTCTTTCCTTGCTTCTTATAGGCTGTCATAACAGTCTTTGCCTGATGATTAACACTGTCCTGTTGTGTGAAATTTGTTGTTTTGGGACCACCTGTCGGATGGCTCTTTCAACTTTTTCCCACAAATGTTCAATTGGATTGAGATTTGGTCATTATGGGGGCCACCTAAGCCAGGTTCGTCGTCGTTCGTGCCGATCTCAAAAATCTCGCCTTACTATCATTTTCAATTGTCGAATCAATATAGGGGTTAAAGCATACATTCAGTAGTAAAAAAATTTTTTTGCAGCAAACAACGCACAGGAGTTGTTTGTTTTTGAACCTATTCCTGCAAAATACGAGTAGCTTGACATGCTGCATTGTCACGTTGGAAGAAGCATCTCCATTATAAATACACCATCAACATGGTCGCATGAACTTGACAATCGACAATCAAACTAAACATTGTACGATAAAATGTCCAAAATCAAAAGTGAGTTATTTCGCCGGGCAAATTCATTAGTTAAGAAATTACCCCCCCCCCCTGTGAGGGCGGCTGGGGGGGGGGGAAAGGGAGGGGGTAACTTTGAAATCTTAATTAGAAACCCCCACTTTTAATGGTATATTCAGATTGTACGCAATATTCGAGAAATGTTTTATTCTTGGTGTTTTTTCAATTGATCCAACCGTTTAGGAGATAGAGGCCCTGAGGGTGCGGAATTTTTAAAGTTTTTTACCCAATTTTATCGATTAAGATCAAGAGATAGAGAATGGGTCTTACAGACATTTTTATTTTTTTTTTATTTTCTAGAAATTCAGACAGTGGGGTTCTTAAACTATATATTAACCAATTTTTATGGAAATGGACTAAACCTTTTTATAGAAATTAATTTTTTTTTTGAAAAAATGAAGAAATGGCAGAAACATTCATTTCAAAGCTCCAAATACAATATAAACGGCATGAAGAGCTTCCTCTTATTGAAAAATACAATTTTCTTTTTGACGTAGAATACGTCTTATGTTTCATACTGAGATGCCACGCTTAAATCGTGAATGTCACGAAGAGTGTTGATCACGAAAACCTTAATAACGTCAAAACTATTAATGATAGAAAAATGAATGATATTGCATTCGATAGTAGTATATAAAACAAAGCATGCTTAGACTTTTACCGACTTCATGCTGACGTCATCGGCTGATACAATCGAAGTACAAAATTGAGTCAGAAAATCTGCTTTCTGGCGGAGATTAATTTAGTCTAGCTCCGGCTTCCTTTGTGAATTAGGCTACACGAATATCCAAATTCATTGTTTATGAATATAAAATGAAATATGAATTTCGTATCCCAAACTGTCGCATATACAGGGTGAGGCATTTATCTTGAGACAACTGAATATCTCTGAAACTAAGCATTTTACTAAAAAAAGTCCAAAATCAAAAGTGAATTATTTCGCGGGGCAAATTCATTAGTTAAGAAATTACCCCCCCCCCTTGTGAGGGCGGCTGGGGGGGAGGGGGTAACTTTGAAATCTTAAATATTTCATCTTCATCTATGCTTCATTTATGTTTATAACTAGTTGGATTTTATGTTGGTCTGTTGTATATCTGATTATTTAGAGCAAACTTTGATGTTTTGCCAGCTGGATCGCGTTTAAATGAGAGTGTCAGTTAATATCGCAAATATATCACAACCCGCACTATTACATCGCCATGAGTTTCGTGGCCAGTTACTCCAAAGAAAGTAATCATGAGTGAAAAAAATATTAATTCCAGTAATGCAAACAACAATTGCAGAAAACCCCCTATTCTATCTGCTGAATGATGAGAGCTTCGCCCTTGAAAAGCGCTTACAGGATAAGGTTGTATTTTTCTTTTTTAAAACTTGTTGTGGTTAAAGAGTCTTTTATTTCTTTTATTGTAATCATGAGTAACGTTTTCCCGTGAGAAAAGTAAAAATGACGAGGGAGAGTGGCACCCTATTTAAACAATATTCAATTTTGTGCGGTCGCACTATTTTAGCGCGTTTTTCTTTTTCTAGCGCAAAATTTATCGCGATGTAGCTATCTTAGCAATTTTTTAACACGTTTTAAACAGATAAATTTTCATTTTTGCAAATACATTAGAACTGCTCCAGTCCGGTCTTTTATTGGCTCTGCCCTGGATAAATGTACACTCTAAATCAATGGGCAATGTTGCTGCTGCCCACAAGTACCCATATTCGTTGTATTATGTATAATAAGTGGTGTAGATGTTCACATAATGCTAATAATTTGTTTTTATAAACGGGACTATCATATCTTTGTTGATATTTGCTCCAACTTAGCGCTTTTTTTAACGCGTTTTCGACGAATTTAGCGGATTTTGGCGCGTTTCAGCAACACCGCTAGTGCGATCTGAAAATTTGAGTTGGCAATATTGGAATAACTATCAACAAAATCAAGTGACCTGCTCATGGCATTGCATTGGCGGCAATTAGTAAAAAGTAAGAACACGTTTCTTATGTTATATTAATACAGCGTACATTGGCTACAGCACACAAAATACCATAAGTATTTTACTATAATGCGAAAAATAATGACCTGAAAAAGCACCCAAAATTGTGCAAGACAGAATAATTAGCACTAAAACGACTGGGGAGGGGGGTTGGGGGTAAAACAAATTGGATCTGACGAATTTCAAACGAAACCAGCATATAATACACTGTAATCTACCAGTATATTGAGTATTACACACAGTTCTTTAGGTCGAAGTTCGTTTGAACTCATGGCCCCCCCCCCCCATGCCTGGCGACAGAAAAGTCGATGGAAAATTGAACAAATGACAATGGGGTTTGCATTAATTAATATAAACAGGCCTATAATGCATCAAAATAGTATCCTATATTTTTTGTATTAGCTCCTATATTTTTTTTATTTCTCACTTCGAGGCCTGAGTACTGGATTTCAATTATCCTCGCTGCAGATAATCATATACAATATAATAAGCTATCCTATTTCTTTAATATGAGTTCTCTTTTTCATCTAGTGGTGGATTACTTGACGGCTCAGCTACCTCCGGATTGTCTGCTCATAAGTGTGGGCTTCCGTGACGTAATGGGAACGACTATTTCGTCCAACAATTGTTTACAAGTAAAAAACGCGCTTGCCTTTACTTGTCTTCTTTTGCCTGAGATGCCGGGAGTCGAGATTTATTATTTCGACATTCCTCTCCATGCAAAGGTGAAATGCGTGGTTGGCTTTAGTTACAAATTTAATATTAATTGGGAAGCAATCATTCTGCCGCTCCTTAGGAAGCAAAATTTTAAAGTCGCATTTGGAGGCGTACATGGTTATATAATTCGCTGTGGCTACAGTCACGGAACCGTGTACGATTTTTCAGTCCCGGAATGACGTCACTTCCTGCTACGGGAAGGGAAAAGCGAGCGGTGCACGGCGGCCACGGGATCGTGATCGAGATTTGTTTCACGGATCTGAGCAACGCCACCTAGAAACATGTTTCTAGGTGGCGTTGATCTGAGGCCGTGAAAGGCATAGAGGGTCATTCAAGTTTTTAGCTACAATAGGGAAATTCATTCGTTGTTTAGCTGTAATAAAATTTGTGATCGTGCAAAGGAAATGCAAGAATAATTTCGCTATCCTCATCGTTTATAAACCATTTTCCAGTCATTTTAATTCCGTATTTCTCTATTTAGCAATAGGGAAGCGAAGTGCGTCGTTTATGTGTCGTTTTCGTCCTCTTTTTGTGGCCCCTTCAATTGTTCTAGAGTCGCATGTCCACAATTGAACAAAATTTTGCTTAGAATATCCTTTACAAAGCTTTATAATTCGTTATATGATGAAAATTCATCTTTAAAATCCATCGCACATGTGACTTGAACATTCGACGCGACCGCCGTGCACCGCTCTTCCCTTCACGTAGCAGGAAGTGGCGTCATTCCGGGACTGAAAACTCGTACACGGTTCCGTGACTGTAGCCACAGCGTATATAATTATTGCTCCAACACGTAGAATACCAAGATATATGTTTCCACATGGAGCAGGAATTGATTTTTGTGGGGAAAATGTGGAAGCAGCATCCGTGAGCTTGCATCCTAATACAAGTGAAAGTTATATCCGAAGTACTTTAATGCAATTGAAATCTTGTGCTCTGCCAGAAGATAAGAGTTTTGCATTTTTCTTTCCTGGGGATAGTACTTCTGGTCTCGCAACCCTACAAATACGGTTATTTCGTGAACTTTTTCCTAAGACACCACTGTTTGGCAAAATTCCTACTCCTGGTGAAATGAAGGTTACGTATGGCCTGAAGCATCTCGCTTCCAACTACATCACAACTCCTCCAAAGCAAGGAAGTTTTCGCTTACTATGGAGCAGTTTTTGTTTTCATCTCTATTCTCCACTAACTGGAGATCGGAAGATTCCTCCTGTTACATTGGCTCGTTCATTGCTCTTCTTTAAATGTAATTTATAAAATATAATAATTGTTTATGAAAGTGGCCTTAATAAAAAAATAAAATTGTATCTAATTGGACTTACTGTTGTTTTATTTCTCTGATCAATTCACATTCTTTTAATTAGTTTTTCTGGATGAAGTTGTGACGTAATTCATTATTCAATATATTGGATAAAAATGTGTTGATGTTTTTTCTATTACTGGTTTATACAGAGTGAGCATAGAGTCTTTCCCCCCAAAAAATTAATAAACAATCAGATAAATACATAGATTTTTTGCACTGTAGCCGCCGGTTATTGCGTTCATTGGTAAATCCGAACAACCGCCTTTTCTGGTCAAAATGTAAACGCAAAAAACAGTGGTTTAAACGCAAAAGCGGATAAAATGAGCACATTTCGTGATTTTGGACACTTTGTTCCATCAACTTTTTTATTAACTATTTATTTTACTTTATTTCAATCAAATTTTCAATACTGTGTTTCTATTTGGGGTGGAACTTTTAAAAGTCATCTTACTAATCTAATTAGAATTATTGACAAGACAATTGGATTTCTTTCATCTAAAATTATATTTGCAAAAAATTATGTTATTCTTCCTTTTTTGAAATTATATTTTTATTTTCTTGGTTTATATACACTAAAGCAGTCTGAGCAGATGAAGCCTTTTTTACATAGTTATAATACTAGATTTTTAAAAACATATCCTATGTTAATTCCATTTGTTTCTAGAACATCTATAGTCCGTCAACTTTGTTACAGCTCCGAAATTATATAATCAAATTCCTCTTATTATAAGGCAGTCTTCAAATAAAATTATACAGAAAAAGATGTTAAAAAAATGGATTAATGATACAGATAAACTAGAAAACCTTTTATTCTAAAATTTTTATTTTTTGATGTTTTGCTTTATCATTTGCTGCTGATGCGAGTCACTTACTCTTTTGCAGCAATTATTAGTTTCTTAGTTTTATCAATATCAAATTTTGCCTTAATTCTGATGGACTTTAAATTTTGATTTTATAAAATTTCAATTTGTTGTAAAGTTTTGGACAGATTTCTGTCTATTTGGTAAGTTGTAATTTGAAATTTATAATTTATTTATAATTTATAATCTATGATTTGTATCTTGATATTGTATTTTTTCTAGTAAATAAATTCAATTCAATTCAATTCAATTCAATTCAATTCAATTCAATTCAAATTCAAGCAGCGACACGTCATACACGAATACGTAGAATTAACCTACATTTTAAAACAATTTAGAGAAGATACTTTATCTACTGGCAATTAGCAACATGTCTAACAGTAATTAAGTTATGGACAATGTTAGGCGTAACATAGATATGCTCTTGATACCAATAAACTATGAAAAACTATAGGTCTTACCATTGAAGGTTCCAATGGCAGATATGGTTCCATTAGAAACTTTACTATTAAGCCAATTCCAACTATCATTTTTTACGAGTTCAATTCATTCATGAGCTGTCTTTATGGAATGTTTATATATTACATGCCATTAGAACACGTTCTACTAAACCAGTCTAATTATCATTAAATACTTGATATTTTATTCCTGAAACATCGTTACAAGCGTCCTTTTCCAATCGTCACTAGAACTATTGCGATCGGTTGCTGTCGGCTTGTCATTCATTCACACATGCCCGTAAGTCCTGACCAATCATCTCAGCTTATAATCAATTCTGGTATCAATAGTACACGTTCTGTTGATCCAGTCTCAAAACATTTTCACTACTCCAGCATATTTCGTACTATACTAATTAAAGGAACACTGAAAACACTAATCCACATAATAATTTTTATTGACTCAGATGTACATTTCGGAAACCAAGTTTCCTTCATCAGTGAGTGGATGAAGGAAATTGGCTCACTGATGAAGGAAATTTGGTTTCCGAAATGTACATCTGAGTCAATAAAAATTATCATGTGGATTAGTGTTTTCAGTGTTCCTTTAATTAGTATACTGGTGTCCACAGTTTCTGGCTTTTGCTGTTTAAACATTACGAACACTTGCTTTTTACAAAACCATGCCACAATACAACTGACTGAAGTACACTCAGAAAAAAAAGTTGGTTTAGGATTGCAAATTTACAACCTCAGAGGTTGTACGTATTTGCCACAAATACAACTATCCCATTACAATCCTGATGGCCGAGAGGGCTGGGGCGTAGGCTTTCTATTTCTCGAGTCCGCCTGGTCGTGGGTTCGAATCCCGCCGTGGGCATGGATGTTTGTGTTTGTCCTGGGATGCGTACAGGTATAACTTGTGTAAACGGCGCAAAATTTCTAACAAACCAACCAACTATTACAATCATGTCTTCGGGTTGTAAATTTACAATTGTTACGCGTCATTAGCAAACTATTACGAAAACGTTTCAGAAGGAGAGCATCTCGTTTTTCTTCAAACGATGGGTCTGATTTAACGAATCTGTCAAGGGCCAACTCTAGGCGATTCGCAAAATCGTTTACGGTTTCCTTGCGCTGTTGCTCAACATCATGTAATTCTTTGAGAAAGTCACGATCGGGTTTTGTCTTTTCAAAGATTTTAGTAAGCCTACTCTTCAACACCGGGTACTTGCTTATATCAAAAAGTTCAAATTCCGCGGAACGTTTCGCTGCAGTACCCTTAAGTTTGGCTTTTAAAATATTGAGCTTTCTATCGTCACTCCATCCGGCAACCTGGCCGATGCTATCAATTATTGAGAGAAAACCCGATACATTTATACTCCCATCCTCTCAAGTAAATACTGGAATGGCGCCTGAGAACCCTGCCACCATTGGCGTAGTAATTCCCTCAGATGAAGATTGCGCCTGTTCTCTAGATTGCGTATTAAGTGACATATTAACTTATGCAATTACTTTTAGGGATAAATCCCAATGGTGCCTCCAATGTTACGTTGTCCCTGTGGTTGGGTTTTATCTCCAACGACGAGGGCAACCAGGAAATGGTCCTGGGTTCCAATAAGTCTTGACAGTATAAGTTAATAAATAATCTCGTATTTATTTAAGTGAAGAGATACCCAAATTACGGGCAGAGTACATAAACAAATAGCTGATATACGTATACGAGAGATACCCATAATCTCGTATATATATATATGGGATGCTTAAAAGGGCCCACCATTCCCTCGTCCTATAATGCGATTATAAAGTCAAGGAACGTTTTTACCAAATCAGGCAGACGACATATGACAGGTTATCTTCGAAGATTTCACATACTGGTGTCTCTGCTCTGCATGCGTCCTCCATGACAAGGGAAAAACTTGATCTGGTTGCCTCCTGATATGTACTTGAAAATTCTGAGGCATTCCATTCCATTCTGACCTTCAACAAATCGTCCTAAAATGTGGCTAACTACGTACGCAATAACTGTAGAATTATTACTGGGGCAATTTATACACATCGGTAAAATAAGCTACCTAACATTATAATACACCTTACGTTGATTGCTTCCGGACACTCAGGACACGTCCGGTTTTACCTCGGTCACAAAGCTTAGGACCAAAAACTAAGCAACCTCTCTCTATCCCTACCAAGTTTCAATTATATTCCTAACACTCCACAACAATACCTCCTCACCAGCGCATGATCCCAGAAAACTAAATATATCAGATATAACAATTGATTCTCACAATTTCTCAATCAAAATATAATAATTTAACATTCACAATAGATAAATAAGAAAAAAAATAACGTATTTTGCATAAAATACTAGTGAGAGCTCACAGAGCTGTCACACAATTATATCTTGGGGTTGTAAATTTACAATCATGTTTTGAGGTTGTAAATTTACAATCAT
>JAHWFO010025890.1:236183-261984 GCA_023313115.1 Rhysida immarginata
TATGGCATGTAATATATCAAACGACTTGGAATGAGGTGTCATGAATGTATATAACGTAAAATTATTGATAGTCCAAATTGGTTTCAAGGAATTTTGTTTAGTGAAACCCTGATGGTTCATTGGAACTTTCAATGCTAAAATATGGCATGTAAGATTTCAAACGTCTTGAAATGATGTGTCATGAATTAATATAAAGTAAAATAATGATAGTCGAAATTGGTTTCAAGCCACCTGTTTTAGTGGAACCATTATGGTTCATTGGAACTTTCAATGCTAAAATATGGCATGTAATATATCAAACGACTTGCAATGAGGTGTCATGAATGAATATAACGTAAAATTAATGATAGTCCAAATTGGTTTCAAGGAACCTGGTTTTGTGGTACCGTGATGGTTCATTGGAACTTTCAATGCTAAAATATGGCATGTAAGATTTTAAACGTCTTGAAATGATGTGTCATGAATTAATATAAAGTAAATTTTTCCTTGCATTTTCATTGTTGAGCACGATTTGTAGCACGGTCTATAGATATTCATGGTCATCGAGCTTCGGCATTTTCCATTGTTTCGAGAAGCAAAGGAAACCAGATCGCGCCAGGTGCCGCATAGATCGCACTATTCCCGACCGCAACCTGCGATAGAGATTTTAATTAAAACTGAATAAGAAAGTAAAGTCTCTGTCTGCCGATAGGGTGGCGCTGCAGGCGCAATTGGGCAGATTGTACATGCAGCGCCACTTTTCAATAGAGTTCCCGCCCTACCGGGAGCTAGAAACTTTAGCTTCATTTTAACAATGGAGCTCGATGACCATGAATATCTATAGACCGTGGTTTGTAGCAAATTCGCAACAACAGGCAACTAAATTTACTATGGTACATAACAACAATGATAGAAAGATAATGAATTATAATAAAAAAAATAGTTTTTTCGTTATATACGTAAAATAAATGATTAGTATAAACAATTGTATTATAATTTATTTTAAATTCTCAATAAATATTAATTTATAGTTAAGATTTTACTACTGACACTTTTATTTTTAGCATGAACAATAAATGATTAAATATATTTAAAGAAAAATATCTGTTTTGAAAAAAAAGGAATATTGAAGCTATACATGTATAACAATAAATATTTCAAAGATGAATTTAAAAATAAAAATTTTGATTTAATCGAACTATGACCTGAATATAACTTTATATTCACATAAGATTATCAAATGATATTTTATTATTGCAAGTAATCAGCTATTAAAATATTTTATATAATATTTGCAAAAAAAAAAAAAAAATTTTTTATCTACAGTAATTAACAGAAATCTGCTATTTTTAGTTAATTTTGACCTCTCTCCCCACCTTCTCATACCAAATCACATTTCTGTAAACTCCTTTCCGTAACCAAAAATAGCTGCACGTCCCTCCCAAGAAAAATGAAAGCTAAATTTCAGGATAATGTATATAGAATTCAATTTTGAAACGAAGGACAAGAGCAGGATAGTTTACTGTGAAGTGTAGAAGAAAAACTCCAGATGTTATTAAACAATAAATTAAAAAAAAATCACATGTTTGTGACGTCATGTTTCAACTTATCCCCCCTCCACTGTCACATTATTGTCACGCCCATATTGCGTACATATTTTTTGGTCAGCCCTTTATATAGTTTTTAATCTTAGCAATATTTACAACAGAAAACATAAAAATTAAATATCAAAACAAGCATGCTAGAACCTTACAACAATCCAAAATCATTGCCGTTTCATCGTATGCTGATACAGGGTTGTACAATATTAACTTACAACCTTATTATAACATTTGACAATCCTTTCATAACCTTATTAAGTCATATATTGTTAAGGAGTTGTAAAGAGATTGTAGTCATTTTTGTAAGGTTTTGAAAACGTAAAAATACAACTTTCTCACAAACTGTAAGCAATCTGCAATCTCGGCAATGTGCCAAAAGAAATTTTAAAAATTAAATTATTTTCAACAAAGAACCTTGTTACAACCTCGCAACAATCCAACAGGGTTGATACAGGGTTGTACATTATTAACTTACAACCTTATTACAATATTTTTCAATCCTTTCACAACCTTATTAATTCAAACATTGTTAAAGAGTTGTAAAGAGGTTGTAGAAATTTCCGTCATGATTTGAAAAATAAAAATACAACTTCCTCATAACCTATAAACAGTCTGCGATGTGGGCAATGTGCCAAAAAAAGACTTGAAAAATTAAATTATCTTCAAACAACCTTATTACAACCTTGCAACAATCCAACAACAATGCTTTTTCATTGCATATTGTTTTAGAGTTGTAATACAATTGTAAAACGTTGATTTACAACCCTAATACAACGCTTAACAATCTTTTCACAACCTTATTACAACTTTTTTTCTGTGAGTGTAAGTTCACTGGGTAGTGTCGTACATGTTTTATATGCAACACACATCTGTTTTAAGCATAGATCGTAAAGGGATGCATGCAGATTCGAGAAGTTTCTTTTTTAGCACTAGGCTATAGTTTATTTTGTTTCATTTTAAGTGGATAAACTGACAATATTTAGTACCAGTAATTAGTAAAGAAGAGACTTGTGTTTATTCGTTAAACAATACGACGAGCAAAATCTAAAAACTGTGTCGCAAAGAGAAGCAACAGCTAAGTTGTGCATTCCGCAGTCAAAGTTAAGCGGAATTTTGAAAAACAGGACAATTTCGGAAATACAGTAGCAGATAACCGGAAAAGACGACGGGAAGGGAAAAACCAGACTGTAGATGAAGCCTCACTTTTCTGGTTTAAACAGTTCACTTGCATAGCTGCTCCTCTTACGAGAGAGGATCAAAATATTATTCAAGTGAGGCATATACAAAAAAGTTTCAAGTTGCACTTATTAAAGGCCAGACGGTAATTTACTTCTGGTATAGTCCGTAGAGCTAAATTTACTGCTTGTGCGAAATCTTAGACCTGACGAAATGGCTTTCCAGCAAGTATTTTTTTACCCGTAGGGAACAACCAGAAGTCGCATAGTGCTAGTTGGGAGTGTAGGCAGGATGTGGAAGAATTTTTATTTTTTCTGGTGTAGATAGGCACATTGTGGGCGCTCGCGTTGTAATGCAAAAGCAAGGTTCTGCTGGTTTGAATTGTTGGGCGCTGCTGTTTGATTTTGTTAATTAACTGAGGCAGCACAATGTTTTTGTAGAACTGTCCTGTAATTGTAAGACCATCTGGCATACAGTGCACAAGCAGAGGCCCAAAAAAATTAAAGAAAACACTGAATAAACGCTTGCGGGAACGAAAATCTCGCCTGAGCATTTGTGGTCGAGGATCGTCTTCACCTAGCCAAATACAGTTTATTGTTTTACTAAGGGTTGTGCAATTGTAACACAAGCTCTCGTCCCCTGTGACAATGTCTGTAAGCCTCTTGAGACCATATGGAGGGAAAACATGGAGCAACTCTCTCGCTTTCTCATTAAGCTTAACATTATCACTGAGATATGGGGATTTTCCGTGAAAAATTTATGCGCAGCTTCCATGGTTGCCTGTTTCACTGCTTTTATTGGTCGACCTGAGCGAGGGTCATCTTGTGAGATCGGCCTGCCCTTTTTAAACCAACGGGCAACAGGGTCAAACGCACAAGCACTACTGCCAAACAGTGACAAATTTTCATGAATTACTGCTGCTTCATGCCCGAGTCTGAATCAGGTAAAGATGTAGAATCTTTCACTTTCTTTAGAACACTCCATAGAAAAAATTCTTCTTAGTCCTTAGTTCGTTTACCGAACGTCGTGACTCATTCACAGTGAACGAGTGTCCATGAGGCAAGTCTATTATGCTGTATGGGCCTCTCTCCTTTCTGCATTGATGAAATGATGATGAAAAGATGATAATGAAAAGGGACAAACACAAACATCCATGCCCTCAGCGGGATTCGACCCCGCGACTCGCTGGTTTCGAGAGCGGCGAGAGCTGCGCCTTAACGCTCTCGGCCACCGAAGATAGAAGACCAATATATCATCAGCGCCACCAAACAAGAAATTCGTACATTAAAGGCAATTTGAAAAAAAAAATTCACTTGCGTAATTTTTTAAAACCCACCGTCATCAGAAAGCTAACGATTAGGGTCAATCCATGCCAAGTGGTCCAGCGCTTTTTTACCACACCATCTCTGAAAAAAAATGCATATTTTGTAGGTTCATTCCTTTATGTTTGGTATTTCAAAACTAATTTTTTAAATTTTTATTGTATCTGGTTCAAAAATAGCGGCCATTTATGTTTTAACCCTCATTCTCGCTTTCGCGTTTGTAGGTATCTACGATTTTCTTAATTACTCAGCACTGGTTTGTCCTTTCATTTTCAAAAAAAACTGAATTTTGTTCAGTACATTCTATTCTACAAATCAAACCTCTACTTACTTACCTAATACGATTCCTTCATGTACTCTTTGTAACACAAAGTTATCGATTGGAAATGAACAAAATTCTAATTTCGTAGGGTAATTTCTCTTTCTCAATTTTTTGTGTGTTTATACATAAGAATATAGTTATGTTATATAAACTGTCAATGGTCAGTAGCTTACCGTTTAAAAATTACACCCTTTTAAAAATGGAATTTTTTCAAATTTTTAGTTGCAATATCTCTTTTAGGGGCCAGGTATAAAACTAAAAACTGCACATATGAAAGGTCTCTATAGTATCAAACTTAAGTATAAATTTCACTATAAAAATGTGTATTTGAGCAAAAAATGGTTGATTTCCACATACGAGATAAGTGGGCATAAGGAGTTGTTCTGTTATTTTTAAGGCATTTTTAACTATGGAAACAACATTTCTTAAAAATATTTGAAAAATTTATTATAAATAAGCATGCAGACTGCTCAATATATAATTTTGTATTATTCCAGAGGTTCACTCATGCATCTGCAAGTCTGTACAAATATTGCCTTTCCACCTCCACCAATATTTGTCTCATTCAAACATTTTTTGCTCCAATTCACAAATTTTTATAGTAACTTTCGAAAATGTTTTCTAACTTTCTCATATATAAATGAAAAAAATTTTAAGGCTGAGAAACTGTTCCTTCTCTGAGATATTGCCTTAAGAAAAAGGAATTTTATTCATTTACAATCGTAAACTTGTGTTACAAGGAGTACATGAAAGATTCATATCAGGTAAAGAATTAGACGTTTGATTTTTAAAACTGAATGTTCTGAGCACAATGTATTTACAGTAAACTCCCGATTATCCGCGGAATTGGGTGGCACGGGTACCGCGGATAGGGAAATTTGCGAATAACCCGCAAAAAGGCTAAAAATGAGGGGCAACTAATATAAAAATTGTTCTAGCTTAACAGCTTGATTGTATTGTACATGAAAGTAATACAAACAGTGAAAATATGTACAGTACATTAAAAATTATTTCTATTTTATGTACTAAAGAACATAAAACAATAAACAAAATATAGTAGTATAGTAGTTTTAATGAGGTTTTTTTTTTCGGGACGCCCGCGGATAATCCGCAACGCGAATAATCCGCTCGCGGATAATCGGGAGTCTACTGTATTTGAAAATGATAGGACATGTCAGTGCTGAATAATTAAGAAAATCGTAGAAACCTGCAAATGCGAAAAACAGCATGAGTTCTAAAAAAATGGCCGCCATTTTTGTACCTGACAGAATAAATTCTCTTAATGTTCCAGAAAACAGTTGCCATCACTTTCGCTGCCGACGGTGTCATCTTGAATTTCTTGGATCGTGGTGAGTCTGCGTGTCGCCACTCCATGCTCGAAACTTTAGCCTAAAAGCTTTAAATAGCAAACCATGCGATGTGGGTAACAGTCAGAAAAAATGATTTCGGAACAGTGAGACAGTGTATATCAAAAAGGAAAGGAGCATATAATTTTGATGATTTCTCTCTAGTCAATGTTCGCTAAAGAAATGTTTTGTACTCTTTCTGGTTTTCACAATTTCAGATTCTTTTTACAGATTGTTACTTATGATGCACAAATTTTTTTTGTACTTTTTTTTTTCATATTTATAATAATGTAACAACAACAGAGTGGAACCACACCAGACAAACTGGAGGGCAAGACCCCATGTTGTTCCCCAACAGGACAGCGCCCAAAATGGGGTTAATGAAAAAACATCAAAAGAGAAAACTAACTCAAAAATTACAAATAAAAATTATAAGAAAAAAGATGAAAGATATGCAAATAAATCATTAAATCAAAATAAAAGAAGGATTAATGAGCAAAAAGAGAAATACAATTATCATTAAAAATATCAGTGCTTATATGATTCATATTAAAATTATATATTAATTTATAAGCTGGATCTAGCATTTGAAGTTTGTTCTCAGAGTACCCCCAAACACTAACGCTTATATTTTCTTGTCCCATTCGAAGCTCTAAAACCAATTAACTCGAGAGTCTGCGGGGAGTATAACTGTCCCCTAATAATCCTCCTCAAATATTATGAAGTGCTCTGCTAATAATATGTGGCATATCAAAAAGTGGGGCCAGGGAGGCTTTGTCGGAAAGATGAAGAGCACAGAGAATGCAAGAGTTAAAATTAAGTTAGGCTTGAAGATGATCAAATGCACTGCGTTTACATGCACACTTTCGATCCGGATCAAAAGACCAGTTTCAAGTCAATCCTGCAAAAAGTGGCATGTAAACAGGCTTCAACACCCCGATCCGGATCGAGTTCAATCCAGTCGAAAGAGGTGGTTTGAAACCAGGGAAGCATGCCTCAGGAAAGAGGTCAATCCAATAATGTGCATGTAAACATCCCGATCGGGATCGAGTTTAAATTTGCTGTTTGGTTGAAAGAAAAAATATAGAAAATTTTAGCTAAAATAAGTTCTTGGTTGATTTATACCTCAACACAATAAATATCTATAAATAAATCAATGAATAAATTTTAAAATACATTGCATGTTTAAATTTTTTTTTTGTAGTTTTATATAAATCAATGAATAAATTTTAAAATACATTGGAGTTTTATATATATTTTTTTATTAAAATTTAATTTAATAATTTTTTATCAAATTATTAATATCATATTAAATATTATATTTATATCAAAAATTTCCATTTAACAATTTCTATTATTAAATTATAATTTGATAATTATTTATAATTATTATAATTGTAATTTTATAATTTTTATTATTTAATACAATTAAAATAAACTATTAAATTGAAGTTTTTGATATAAATCTAAAAATTAATTTGATAAAATCTATTAAAATTATGTTTTGATAAAAATAAGTATAAAAAACTTAAACATGCAAATGCATTTTAAAAGTTATTAAGGGTTATTATTAAAAGTTATTATTATATTGAGGTAAATAAATCAAAAAGTTGATCCATCCACAACAGCCGGGAGGGGGGTAAAGTTGTGAGTCACTGATGGTCAATTAAAATCTAATAATAATGTGATATAAATAATTATTGCAAATAATTATAATTGTCAACAGAACAACGTGTAAAACTGTCATTGCAAAAGCAATATAAAACCATTCATTTTGGTTGTTCATCCAATGTTGTAAATAACAATCAGGGACTAACCCCCAGCTTGGACCTACGGGTCGAACATGGGGCATGCGCAGGGCCTGGAGGGGCAGTTTGCCAGTGCGCTGAAGCATGAATAACATTTCTTTTCCTGTTAACCTATTCTTCTGCCCATCCGCCTATACCTTCTGCTGTTGTCTTTTCCAGTGTCGGTGCTCGTGGCCTGGTTGTCTCACTGATCGGTTCGCTTATCAGCGAAGGTAAGCAACCTTTGGCGGGGGCAATCACTGGTTGGGTGATAGCCAGTGCTTTGTTGGTCCTGTTGCTGGGTGAGACGACTTCTGGGGCCAGCATCGACGGACAATGTTTTGTGTGACTCATGCATTAGACTAAAGCTGGATGCCCAGAAGCCAGGGATGATTGCCACTGGTTAGACTCCTACCGGTGGATTTCCATCTCTATATCCTCTGTGCTTCGGAGGGAAAGTAAAGCCGTCGGTTCCGGCTGCTTCTGTCATCTCGTAGCAGTCGTTAAACATCACTGGATTGACGCAAAATTCTCTAGTAGGATTAGGCGCCTCTGTACCTGTCTTTTCCTGTTATTTGGAAATGTTGCTTTATTACGTAGAAATTGAATAGGCCTATGCGTATTCAGTGAGGGCTACAATGAGTTGCATGTGTACTGAATAACCGTCAGAGGCTTTCAATAGGGAGCATGTCATTTACTTAATTTTCATGTAATACGGACTCTTAGGTGTTTCATTGGATACGTTCAGATGACGCTGTAACGACGACGACGACGTCATAGTTTCGATTATAAGTTTCGCTAGATGTTCAAAGTCGATCAAATCATGGATGAAGAAAACATGGATGGAAAACTCCTGTGTTAAAAGCGTGAGTTTTTTTCAGTCGCGCCCTCGGACGAAATGCAACCATATTACATTAATTAGCGAACAAACAATGGCGGCAACAATAGAAAAGCTGTGATTTCTGATTTATTTAAATATGGATGTTATAACATTGTTTCCTATCTCATTAAAACAAATTAGAAATTTCAGCTTGTCTATTGTTGCCGCCATTTTTTGTTCGCTAATTAATGTAATGTGCTTGCAATTCGTCCGAGGGCGCGACTGAAAAAAACTCACGCTTTTAACAAAGGAGTTTTCCATCCATGCTTTCTTCATCCATGATCAAATCAACGAGCGAAAATCATCATAGAACTTGTCAGATTGTTCTACTAAGGCATGTCTAGTCAGCGGTGTGCAAAATTTTGTGCCCAACGTCGTGGTGTAAAGCACCTTTCGCTCTTTAGATTTCAAACGGAGCCTGAGAGGTACGTTTATTTACAGTAAATATCTTGTTTATAAATTGTTAACAACAATCCAACCTTCATTTTTTCCAACAAAAGAAAAAACACTGATTGTTAAAATCCAATATATTGTTAAAAGCCAAAAATATATTGTCACCATAATTTTTTACTATAGTACCTATATCGATTATTTTAAAAAACGCGCCAAAATTTTTAAAAAATCAAATTAAATCCTAAATAAGCAATTTTACCTATTATAAATTATGAAATTCATTACATTATGTTTATGATTATCATCTTTTTAATTTTAATAAAGATAGTAAAAATCCAAATAAAAATCTTTTGAAATTTTAAAAATCGAAATTTTTCAAAATTAAATCAATTCGTGTTTTTTCATTTTATGATATTTGTTACATAAGCATAATTATAATTTCTTAGTTTATTGCTGTTGTTAACTTAAAGTTTTTATATTTTTGATATTGTTAGATGCAAAATATGGTTAACAGCTTATGGAAGAAGCTACCTGCTTACTGAAACTTTTGAAAAATTCAGTAAAAATTACGTAGTAAGTGCATACACATTTCACAAATGAACAATTTTATAACTCCAGCAAGAGAAGCCGACTATTAAATCAGCAGGTCCCACCATTTTTACAAGAACATGGAAAACATCAACTCATGGTACACCATCCACTTCACAGCACCATGAACCTTCACATCCACTTCACAATACTAAAGGCGGGTTCACATAGCTTGCGAGAACCGAAAAAATACGAGCGAGATTGGAAAGCGAAAGAATTTTATCGCAGTCGCTATCATAAACGTCTCGCTGGTATAAGCGAGAATCGAAAATTTCAAAGGCGAGAGCGGAAAAACAGTTTCTCGCAAGAAATTCTGGCCACCATGTCTTCAGTTCGAAGTGCGATGAAGGGGGCTGAGAAACGAGAAGATATGTTAAAAAAGGAAATTTTAATTTCCGAAATTGAAAAGCGGGACGCTGTATGGGATAAATTTTAATTTTCTATCGTTTAAATGGAATTTAATTTAAATTTCCAATGTTCCAACGACGATATGAATAACAAATTTAATAATAACCTTTTTCCTTTTTACAGCTTTTACAAATTGGTTTCATACAATTTTAAATAGATCTCATACATTTTTAAATAGATTTAATACGATTTTAAATGAATTTAATACTCATTCAAATAGATTTAATACATTTTTAAATGAATTTAATACGAATTTAAATAAATATAATCACTGCGTTTACATGCACACTTTCGATCCGGATCGAAAGACAAGTTTCAAGTCAATCCTGCAAAAAGTGGCATGTAAACAGGCTTCAAAACCCCGGTCCGGATCGAGTTCAATCCCGTCGAAAGAGGTGGTTTGAAACCAGGGAAGCACCCTCAGGAAAGAGGTCAACCCAATAATAATATCCGGATCGAGTTTAAATTTGCTGTTTGGTTGAAAGAAAAAATATAGAAAATTTTAGCTAAAATAAGTTCTTGGTTGATTTATACCTCAACACAATAAATATCTATAAATAAATAAATGAATAAATTTTAAAACACATTGCATGTTTAAATTTTTTTTTTTGTAAACTTTTTTATCAAAATGTCATTTTTCCTAATTAAAAATTTTCAAATTGTTAATCAAATTGGAGTTTTATATATATATTTTTTTTATCAAAATTTAATTTAATATTTTTTTTTTATCAAATTATAATTATCAAATTAAATATTATATTTATATCAAAAATTTCAATTTAACAATTTCTATTTTATTAAATTATAATTTTATAATTTTTATTATTTAATACAATTAAATAAACAATTAAATTGAAGTTTTTGATATAAATCTAAAAATTAATTTGATAAAATCTATTAAAATTATGTTTTGATAAGAATGTATAAAATTATATTCTGATAAAAATAAGTATAAAAAACTTAAACATGCAAATGCATTTTAAAAGTTATTAAGGATTATTATATTGAGGTAAATAAATCAAAAACTTGACATATAAATAACATTATAGTTAACATTATAAATAACCTCAACCTTATTATTTTTATATAGAAAATTTTAATTGAAAACAAAATTTAAAGAAAAAGTCAATAATTACAAAATTTATTGATTGTCAATTATTTTTCCAGACGATAATAATGAGAAAATTTTAAAAAATTGCATTTCAGCCGTATTTTAGAGGAAGCGTAATTCAAGTGATGAGGCCGACTGAGCCAACAATGGCGGATTCTGTCTGGCAGTGTTGTTCCACTGCACTTGAAAATGGTAACAGATATTCCTGCCAAAACGTAATAGATTTCGCAAAAAAAGTAATAGATTTCACAAAAACGTAACAGATTCGCAAAAATGTAATAGATTTTGAGAGAGAGTTTTATTTTTATTGGAAACTATGAAGGAATTATCAGACTCTGAAGAAAACTTTGAACATGAATTTATTTATTTAAAAAATATAAATGCAGACTAATGCAATAATTTCTAAAATTGACTTTTTTAAGAGCTGAAGACTATTTAGAATTGTTTCCATGGCCTGGATTCTTCCTCTGTATCTGTTTCTGTAAAGAGACGCAAAGCTTTTTGTGTGATTGTTTTTGGAACTTTGTAATTAAAACATGTGCTTGATGCAAGTAATAATTCCTTGGTTAATAGCACAGCATTGCATGTGGAAACAATAGGCTTATTTCTAAAGTCTGTTTTTATAAGATGTAGCTGAGAAAACACTCTCAACAGCAGTGGTAGAGTGAAGCAAAGATAATAAAGCCTTTATTGCAGGTGTCTCAATCAAATACCTTCATTTTCAAAACTTTGCGCCACTCTACCGAATTCTTATATATCTTGAAGCAACTTATACTCATCATTCAATTCTTCAAGCTCATTATCTGTTATAATGGTAGGGAAAAAAACAAACTGCTATTGGAACTAAACTGTTTATATTTCTGGACACAGCTATTTTTGGTTCTAATCTAGATAGTGAGCTCATTCAGAATTTTGCTGATAAAAGGGAACTTTATTTGAATTTGCTTGCACAATTCAATGTAGAAATTCTGTTGTTACACGACTAAAAGAAGCACGGATCATTAACAGGATAGTGCGTCATCTGACGAATGTGATGCGTCACCTGATTTGAAAGTTTGACTTCCCGCCCATTTTTTTAACAGCACTAACAATGACGTCAACTGGATGTAGTCGTCTAGGTCTGCAGTGTTCATTCAAATTTTGGCAGACTCTGGCATACTTTCCTAATCTAGAGCTTTACCCACAGGGCATCTTATCGAACTCGATCCGGATCGAGTTAGATGCATGTAAACGCGAGGCAATTTTGGATTAACTCAAGTCGATCCGGATCGAAACGTGCATGTTTGGTTTTGACTGCATACCAAATCCAAACTGCATACAAAATTTTAGGTAATACAATAGACTTATATAATTGTATAAAAGTTCTTTGTTTCTTAAGAAAATTTGCAAATCTTTTAATAATTCCAAGGCGCTTACTTATTTCCGGTATTAACATTTCGACATGATCAGTGAAAGTTAATTTCGTGCTAAACATCACTCCAGGGTCTTTAATCGTAGATTGTCGCTGAAATACATTTTGAGATATTCTATACTCAAATTCAAAATTCACCACCTTCCTTGAATAAGTTAGGCAAGACGTTTTTGCAGCATTTAAAGTAAGCCCATTGTCTATAGCCCAGCGATGGGCAGCTTCGAGCTGACGAGCTATATTATAGCAATCATCCAAATTATGGATAACTGAAAACAACTTCAAATCATCTGCGTACAAAAGGAAGTTTACATGAGCAGTATTAATATAAAGAATGATATCGGCAGTATATAAATTGAATAAGACAGGCCCAAGTGGAGATCCCTGAGGGACCCCACTTCTAATTTTACCGATTGCCTTAGAGCCGCTGGAATCCTTAACGACAAAACTTCTGGTGGTGAGTAAAGAGGTAAACAAATTCAACAGATTCTCGACTAAACTCACTTTATTAAGTTTATAAAGTAGGAGATTGATGTTTATGCTATCAGAAGCCTTACTGAAGTCAAGGTAGAGCGCATCAACTTGATTCCTTTGATCTAAATTAAATATTAGATAATGCAGAAAACAAGCCAAATTAGTTTTAGTAGATCGAAATTTTCTGAACCCGTGTTGTTCTTGGAGCAGATATGGTTCAATAAAAGACGATAAATAATTCGCTACATAAGTTTCCATTAGCTTGGCCGGGAACGGGACTATTGTTATAGGCCTAAAATCACTAGGTACAGAAGGTCTTTTCACTTTAGGTATAAGCACCAATGACGTATATTAAAGATAGACTCCGAATCCTATTGTTGTAATTTGAAGCAAATTGGGAAGCTCCATGCCCAGAACTGTCATGGCTGAAAGTGAGTGAATCTGATGCAAAACACATGGCTAACACGAGAGTTGCTGATTAATAATTCTTTCACACGCCGATTACGGAGTGATAAGTTTATCTTTTCGTTTACTTTGTATTTGAAGTATTTTATTATATTTTATAAATAATTTTTCGATCATGGTTTCAATTTCGTTTCGATTGTCTTTCAGTAACGTATTTTCATTTTAGTTACGTATTTTTGATTTATTTTTGTGGAAAATGATTCCTGATACTTTTTCTTGTCTGTTTGTACAGTTGTACGCAGAACAATTTTGAATAATGGTTTTGAATTAATTATTCTTTGGGCCCAAAATCTTCAAAAAGAATGCAGCCAGACAAGTAATTACTCTACGGCTCACTCCTGTCCAGAACCATCATGGCTCAATTTGCTTCACTTTTTGCCGCTGTTAACAATAGCATTCGGAGTCTATCTTTAATAAACGTCATTGATAGGCACTATGTTGACTTGTTTCCACTCACTCGGATAAACATCGCACTCAATAGATAAATTAAGGATAAAGAATTTATACAAAGGATAAACAATTTATACAAAGGATAAAGAATCGCAAACAGACAACCCTTAAACAAATAATCAGCGATTCCATTCGTATGTATTATTGTTGAGGCTGAGGTTTTTATTGCCATTTTCATAATTTCAGAAGGAGAAATGGCTGGAATTTTTAATTTACCATGTATCCGATCCCAATAAGATTGAAAATTGGGATCAGGTGGTGGTAAATGTTCATATTTGTTCATCGTACTTTCAAAATAAGAAGCTATTTCAACAGCTGAACAGTTAGTCGGTCGGTCTGCACGATATTTACTGTTGCCAAATGACCTCTTTGTAGCATCTCAGAAGGTAGAAGCCTGCGAATTTATGCTATTTTCTATAGAGTCGTAATACTCAGCAAAGTTTTTGTTGTACGCAGTCTTAAAATTCTTTCTTGCTAATTTAAACTTTTCATAGTCGTTAGGAGACATCGATTGTTTAAATTTCTTAAGACTTTCTTGTTTCACAATCCATAATTGGACTGTATCTGGTGATATCCAATTCGGAAATATCTGTTTTTCCACTTTAATCTTATGATATTTAATTGATGGAACATTATTATTAATTATTGATAAAATACGGTTAACAATACAACACCAAAGATAATCCACGGACTGAATGGCGTCCAAAACCGACTAGTCAGTGGCTTGAAGATCGTTAAATATTTACATAATATTTGCTCTCTTGAAATCATGGTGATAAGGTATAAAAGTTAAAATAGAATAAGGATATCTGAAATCACTAACAATACTTAAAGCAGGGTGAAAAGGATGATCCTCTTTCACAATAGGAGAATGTTTATGCCGTATTGCAAGCGGGATGGAAGCTAATATCCTGTCGAGTAAATCCTCTCTATAATTGGTAATTGTAATATAATTTGACACTCCTGTCTGTTCCGACCAGACGTATTGATGTTGTTACGGCCTCGACTATGGACGGTATCTGTATAATTATAATCACCAGTAAAAACAATAGAGCCTTTTAAAGTTATCGCAAAATCAGCCAATTCTTCCGAAAACGTTTGATAAGATCTATTAGCAACAAAAGGGGGGGATATAAATTTACCAAATTATTGTTGACAATAGTTCTATTTCTCATTCTATGCTTTATTGAAAGTTTGACGCCAATGACGTCAATCAATGGAAGACGTCTATCAATGGAATGACGTCTATCAATCTATTTAGTTATGATTTTAATTTCAATGATTCTTTAAATTTACAAAAATTTGTTGTAATTTAAAATAAACAAATTATTTTTTAATAAATTTAGCGTATAAGCCTATGCAGTTCATATCTCATGACTAATGTCTCATTGTTCCCCACCTTTGGGAAAGAGTGGGACAAAGTGCATCAGATTTATATAAATTGAAGGCTTGCCCGGAAGAACGTGACTTGTTACATATGAATGTATGTAACAAGTCACGTTCTTCCGGGCAAGTCTTCAATTATTTTCAGCAAAAATTGTTCTTAATAATATCTGAAATTCAGTTATATAATAGGGTAGTAAATATAGCATTTTTTGGAAAAAATTCATTATATTTGAGCCAATATAACATGAAAAACAAACTTTCAAACAAAGGATGTCTCACTGTTACCCGCTCTCCCCTATATCTTAGCACTGAAAATTTCTGCGAACTGGTTCGTGTGATGAACCATATTAATCGGTTGGTGAAAAAAGATTTTGAAAATCTTTCAAAGGCTTCGAGAAGATCGAGTAACGTACAGACAGACACGTTCCCCACCCACAGCAGTAGCACATTTAGGTACCTAAAAAGGGGGGATCGATATGATAAAGTCTACATGAAGGGCGGACCTAGCAGAAAGCTCATATCCAAAAAAGGGGGATCGATATGATAAAGCCTACATGAAGGGCGGACCTAGTAGAAAGCTCATATCCCATTATGGGATTCCCATATGCCAAAATTTTTTAGCATTCTATCATTGGCTTTCCCCTGTGAGCCAATCAGTAAGATTATTGGCAGCACGTAACAGAGCAATCTCACAGACTGGATACTGTCTACTAAATATACATCCCTTCTCTTCTAGATAATTTTTTTTTCATAGATATCATATCATATGGTTTATCATCATATCAGATATCGGATCTATATGGAGGACAGGACACAGGACTAGCTCTTCAAGGTATCATCTCTACTCTCTTTTCAGGTATCATTTCATACTCTCATTTCACGGTGCGTCCTTTTCAGGGCGATATTCACCTTCTGTTACGTCTTATGTGCTGGTCCCTGGCGTAGGAATTAATATTTCCGTAAACTAGTACATCAAGACGCTCATTATCCTTCTGGGCCCCTGGCTTTGGGATTAATTTCCTCGCAAACCTAGCTAAGGACTTTTCAAATCATCTATTATTATTCTAATCATTCACGAGTGGGTCCCTGGCGTACAATTAACTTTCTCGCAAACCTGACTTGTTCGTTTTTCTTAAAGCTAAGTGCGTCCTTCTTAGGATGGCTTCTTTAGCACACACCTAGCTGCGAGGTTACTCCCCCCCCCCCACGGTTCTATACATTTTTACAAGATGGCTTCGTCCAAATTAACCACGTTGAAGTCGGCTAAAAAGCCTTTGCTAGTGGCGGATGGTAAAACTGTGTCCTGCGAAAAGGCCTCCGGGATGCCTGCATGGATGCTAGGTTTGCTGCTTTTGACCTAGTGTTCAACGAAATATTAGAAGCTCTACGGGATGAAATAAATGCTAAGTATAGGCCACTGGAAATAAAAGTCGAATCCCTACATAAAAGTTTTGAAGAGAAGTTCGAAGGTATCAACGCGGAAATCAAGGACTCTCGTAAAGATGTCATTGAAAAGATAAGCGAACTGAAGGAAGCCTTTGGGAAATGCTCCGGGACTCCGAAGGCAGGTAACTCCAAGGAAGATACACCTGTTGATAACAGCAAGGTAAATAATGTTTTTAATAATATTGCCTCTGCGAAAAGCTTATTGTCTATGGAAATAATTGAAAGTAGTGACTGCTCGACAAACGGTGGTTATAAGAGAAGTCACTCTGATGGAACCGATGAAGAAGTGGATAGCAGTCCCTGGATTGGTGTTGCTAATAAAAAATTCAGAAAAGGCACGAGGGTCGATAACCTAAAGACCGTCTCCAGAGTAAACGAAAAAGTCGTCAGCGCGACTAGAATGAGGAATCCGAAGAATGTACAAGGTCGCTCGGCTAATAAAGACCATAGGATCACGAAGAGGTATGTACCGCCAATTATCGTGCGGACTCATGCCGTCCCGTTTAAGACGATTTTAACTGAGCTCGAGAAGCATGTTCCAGTGGAAAAGATCACTGTTCATACTTGCAGAGCTGAAACCGTCAAAGTTAAATGTGAAGACGAAGAAACACACAACATTTTAGTCTCTGGAATTAAGTCTAATAATATTTTAAAAATTCAGCATCATCAACTGAAGTCGAAGAAGGTCTTGAAATACGTAATTCGTAATGTGGATGTTACGTATGACCTCGATGACTTCCAAGAAGACCTAAAAAGAGCCAACTACTTCCCGGAAAGCCAATTAAGGAAATTCGATTGAGGAAAGCCAAAGGATCCATTGATATGCCGATGGTTTTGGTTCTACTCCCGAACACCGAACACAAAATGTCATTGAAAAACATAACACTTATTGGGCCGCTGGCAGTTTCAGTGGAGGCCTTTCGAGGGAACAAGAAGCCACTACAGTGTTACAACTGCCTGCGATTCGGACACGTATCCATGTGCTGCACGGAAGATCATCGTTGTAATAAATGTGCTGAGGGGCACCAGTCAAGAGATCAAAGGACAAGACCCCGCAAAGTGCATCAGATGTGGTGGACAGCACACATCAAGCTACACGAAATGTCCAAAATACCCCCATATTCAAAGGATGTCTAGTTCTAAAGTGACAGCAGGAAAATCCTATGCTGCCGCTGTGTCTATGCCGGAAGATAAAGGCCTCAACATCAACGACCTACCATGTATGAATAAACAATTAGACCGTATCTTTCATCTGTTTTCTATTCTAGGCAAAAGTTACCCACAGTTGAGTGGGCTCCTTACGACCAACTAATTTTAGTATGGCTGCACAAGGTTATACTGTAATCAATAAAGGTGAACTTCGGTGCATGATATGGAACGCTAGGGGCATTCCCCGAAAGCGTATCGAGCTTCACAACTTTCTGATAAAGCAAGAAATCGACGTTGCTTTCCTCTGTGAAACTCACCTCAAACCAAGCCAAGACTTCAAGCTAATTGGCTATTGTGTGTACCGTAAGGAACGAGTGGCTTAAAATGCTGCAAGATGTAGGTCTGGGGGCGCTGCGATCATCATTAAGAAGGAAATTCAACACCAAGAATTAGTATCCAAGTCTTATGCAGCTAGGGAATCGGCCCCCATCATTATCAATGACGTCTCCTGTGGTGAAGTGAAGTTCGTGGCGCTCTATAATTCACCTAAACATTATCTTGACATTTGCGAGCTTGATGAACTCTTCAGTGGTGACACTCCAGTCGTCCTGGCTGGTGACCTAAATTCCAAACACCCAAGCTGGAACTCCAGAACGCAGAATAACAACGGCATGATTCTCTATAGGTACATAAAGGTAGAGATGATATCATCGCTGCTGGACCTGTGGAGGACACCTACTACTGCGACCACTCCCCTAGTAGTGACGTTTTGGACATCTCGCTCTTGAGGGGTTTCTTCAAACCGTACAATATCTTCACGAATGATGACCTTTCTTCTGACCACAAGCCTGTGGCGTTGTACTTTGACAATGTTGACATAAATTTCCGAGAGGAACTCGTATATCATCAAGACTGGAAGCTCTACAAAGATATTCTTAAGGACTATGGCTACCATCACGACGTTGCTTACTGTACAGAGGACATCGATCAACTTGTTGATGACATCACCAGATGTATTAACAGTGCTATAGAAGCTAGTAAGTATCCATCAGAGAATAAACCTTCTCATCGAATCCAACTCACTCCTGGAATCCAACGCCTAATTGCTGAAAGAAACAGGACCCGTAGACTGCGGCAATGCTATCGTGAACCTTGGCTCAAAACCAAGTACAACAGGTTAGTGCGAAGAGTTCAAGACGAGATAAAAGAGCTTCGCGACGCTAGATGGAATGAAAAACTCAAAAGCTTGTTGGCTCGCGACAATTCCATTTGGAGTATGGTCAGAGCTTTACAGAAGAAGAAGAATGTTACGCTTCCTCCACTCCGTACACCACAAGGTGACTATGTGCAAACTGATCAGGACAAGGCCCAAGTCATTGCAGATTCACTGGAAATGCAGTTTGTTACTCCTACCAACGATAAGCCCGAGAGCCAAATCATGTCTCAGCGTCTGAAAGAAGGTATTGTCAACTTTGATGAAGTCCCACAGCATTTAACGAAGAACAGCATTGAGGCTGGAGAGGTCGCCACCATCATAGGTAAACTGAAAAAGAAGAAGGCTCCAGGAAGAGACAAGGTGAGTAATAACGCCCTTATAAATCTCCCGAAGAACTTTATTAACTATTTCACTAATATCATTAACGTTTGCTGGAAATTTTCTTACTTCCCTGTGGCTTGGAAGCAATCTATTGTGTTGAGTATCCCCAAGCAGGGGCAAAATCTTTCAATTCCGGCGAGCTTCCGACCTATTAGCCTGCTACCCTCAATGTCCAAAGTTTTGGAGAAAACGATTCTCATCAGATTCCAAGACCACTGTCTAGCAAATAACCTTCTTCGGGAAGAGCAGTTTGGCTTTCGTGCTGCCCACTCTTGTCCAATGCAGATATGGAGGCTCGTTGAAGACATGAGCACCCCCCTGAACCTCTCCAGGTACTGTGGGGTGGTATTTCTCGATGTCAGTAAAGCTTTAGACCAGGTGTGGCATGAGGGCCTTGTCTACAAAATGATCAGAGACGGGTTCCCTGCCGATTTGATTTTGTTGGTGAAATCCTTTCTTGACGGCAGATCCTATCAAGCCAAAGTTAGAGAAAATCTTTCCACGCCCCGTGTTGTAAAGGTCGGTGTCCCTCAGGGTTCTTTCCTCGGGCCTGTGCTATTTAATTACTTTGTACATGATTTACCGAAACCCGATAATTGTAATCTGTATTTTTATGCGGATGACACTGCCATTATGACATGGGCACACCAGCCGCCTCACGTTATCACTTGGTTGCAGTGCGCCTTGAAGCAGTTCGAAGATTGGTTTAACTGCTGGAAGTTGAACCTTAAGGTCGGAAAGTGCAAGGCTTTGTTCCTCATTAGGAAGCTCAAGCGTCCCCCAGATTCTCTTGTTCTGTTCAATAAGAAACTTGACTGGGTGGACAACCACAAGTATCTGGGATTTATTATTGACTCAAGACTCTCATGGAACCAGCATATGTCCTATGCTCTGAACAAAGCGAAGAGGGCTAAGTACAGTATCATAGCTCTCATGGGTCGCAACAGCGCCCTCAGCATTGACAACAAGCTACTTCTGTACAAGTCGATTATCCAGACCATACTCCTCTTTGGCATGCCTGCGGGGCGACTATCTGTAAAACCAGATGGAGTGAACTACAGTCATTCCAGAATGTTACCTGAGGACCATTGCCCAGCTGGACAGGAGGACGGTGAAAAACCAATCCATCCACTTGGATTTAAACATGGCCCATATCGCCGCTTTCGTCCCATCCTAACAAATGTACACTTCACTGTTCGATTGTTGGTTTTATTGTATTATCTGGTTCAGTCTGATTGCACTTCTGGGGCGAAACAGCGCTCTTGGTGTGGATAACAAACTCTTGAAATACAAGGTTGTGATTCGTACTATTTTATTCCATGGAATACCTGCTTGAACTTCTATTTGCAAATCTAGGTGGAAGTATTTTCAGACCTTCCAAAATGTTACTCTCCGATCCACTGCCCAACTTGACAGAAGAGTTGCCAACAACCATTCTATCTATGACGATTTGGGGATAGGTTAGGTTAGGTTAGGTTAACCTAACCCACATAGGCACCTTTGTCCAGACACATATGAAGAACATGCTACCCAAGATGGAGAATCATGAAAATACTCTGGTTTCTTGTATTCTGGACCATCCACTCGTTGTTAAGGGTCCCCTCAGGTTTCGAAGACCCCGCCATATCCTGGATGTCTGCTTTGATGGCGTTAACAAGGCCGTCTTCCCCAACTATCGGATCTTTTAGATCCTGCTGATTTTTTTGGGGACTCTATTCGTCAATCTACAATCTGACTCTTGTCCCTTCTTGGGACTTATTCTCTGGAGGACTAAAGAGGTTCATCAGGCTTCTCTCCCAGTTCAGTGTACCTCCTCTGGTTTACTCTTTGGGCGAGCGTGCAAAGTGAGCTTGGCTCCTGGACCACTCGCGTCTTTTTTTTCACTACACTGTTCGATTGTCGATTGTATTATCTGTGGAAGACCTCTTTGGGTTAATCATCTTTGTATTTCTTTCCTATTTCAGTGTATTTCTTGTGGAATTTATTCTGATAGGGTGAGCTTCGTGAAAGCACTGCTTTCGTCCCACCCGATGAAATGTACACTTCACTGTTCGATTGTCGATTGTATTATCAGTCATGTTGAAAAAAATGAACGCTTAGCGTTCGAAATGTACGAGGGTTGGGGCATAAGCCATGTCAACTATTTTTTTTCTTGTAGATATGTGAACGGATCACAAACGTATATGTGTCGTGTTGAAGTGCTGCAGGCATAGTGTGTAAGCAGAACAACAGATGGCTCTGTGATAGCTGGTAGTAGCGCAGCGATGGCTGTGAAATCAGTCAGCTGGTGAGTGTCGTGCGAGATGGAAGTACCCGTGTTGAGCAGCGCGCTTACATCAAAATAGCCGTTCTCCGAGGGAGAAATGCGATGGAATGTCACAGTGAATTAGTGGAAGCCCTTGGGAATAATGTCCTACCATACCGTACAGTAGCACGGTGGGTAGGAAAGTTTCAGCAAGGACGTGTGTCAACCAGTGATGAGCAACGTTCGGGACGACCGGTCAGTGTGCGGACCGACGTGGCACGTGCCCACATCGTTGGCAGCGTGTGGTGACAGTAGCAGGGGACTACTTTGAGGGTCTTTAGTTCCAGGTTTGTCATGTCAACTTTATGTGTACTGTGTTGTCATTCTTTTGCACCGTGAAGGCCATATTGCCCTGTATACTACCGTAATAAATTAGTGTGTTAGGATATTTCAGTGCTATTCATTACCACACATGTAGTTAACACCTTGTCCTTTCGTCTGTATATGTCACATTTTCCAACCGGACTGGTATCTTCAAGAAAAAAAATAGTTGCCATGACTTTTGCCCCAACCCTCGTATATTAATGGTTAATAAATCTTTTTGTTGTGGAAAAGCGGTTGGATTATTGGTGTGTTTACTCCAGCCATACCTCTAAATCGACCGTTCAATTTATCTTGGATTTAAAAGATGAATTTGAAATTCACGTTATACAATTTCGTGACATTCCTATCAACTCATCTGATGCATTGTCGATGGATTTTTATGGTTTGAATTATTGAAACGAGGCAGAGACGTATGGTAGATTTTCTCTGTATGATGCAAATCTATACAAATGCAGCCAAACGCCGCCCCCTTACGGTGCTACCTAATGCGGCTGCCTGTCTGCATCATAGCAGGCCAAGGCTATATCTCCAGGCCTGACAACTGACGTCATGCTAGAGGTCGGCGAGGCATGAGGTCGTCTGCATGTCATTTTGACGGAGGCGATAATGTTTTTCATATTACTGGAGTATTCGTTTAACTTGTATTAAACATAATTTGTCATCAATTAAAGTATTTCAACGTTAAAATATATTCGTTAAGAACGGGGTTCCCATGGCAACCGACCTCTAGCATGATGACGTCATCAATCTTCAGTTGTCAGGCCTGATATATATAGACGGCCGTGAACGAGCCCTTGCGCGACGTCGTCCAACAACCAATGAGGTTCTCTGGAAAGCCTTGAAACATGAATGGAACAACAATTATCTCGCCGTTCTGCAGACATCGCTTCTACAGTGGAGAACACGGTGCAATCACGGTCATTAAATAGAACACGATCGTCGGCGGAGATAAGGACTTGCTTCGTAAACTTGATCCTCCAAATCGTTACAATAAATCGTAATCAACCTTCTGTTGTATAAAATATCGAATGATTAATTTATTAGTTCAATGCAAATCTTATTTGCAGTTACTATTAGTCATCAAGTAAATCTTGCTCTGCGTGTCCATTTAAAAACAAAATTATAAATTTTTAATATAAAAGAAATTAAGAATTATAAATGTTAGTTATATATTGTAATTATAATTTAAGAATAGTTATAAGTTAAAATTATTCAATTAACTTATAATTAACATCAAGAAGATTCAATGTGTTTCCACCTTCAGTTTTGTCATCCTTGAAGAGGAAGGTGATATGCAGATTCGATATGCGTATTAAAAATATTAAAATGTCTCAGAAATATTTTTGATATAGCCTTCCATCGCACTTGCGTCCATTAATCTCGCATCGTTATTCTTTGTTCTTCCCAATTTAGTCATTTTTGCAAAAACTTTAACCAGCCCTCGCTAGAGTACCATGAATGGCGATCGTGCCAGCTCGGTATGATATAGTAGACCGAACAGGTGATGATGTGACCCGGTTGTGAAAATGTACATATGTGCCTTTTTGTCATTATATCTCAATGTGGAAAAAGTTTTGCCTACTTCGAAAAAATATTTCAAAAATTGCATATTATGTCTCAAACTTACATGACTATGTAGGCAAATCAAAGCATGTGACATCACATTATCTGAACACTTCCCCATCCCTCATCACGGTTTGTCAACTAACCCCAACATCCTCCATCTATCATGCATACATACATAATAAACAGACCCTAAACAATTTTTTATTCACTATTGTATGGCAGATCTGGGACGGTTCCAAGCCTAAATTTTAAGAGCTTAGGATATAAAATTTCGGTATTTTAGGTATGTTGTTTGTATGTGAAAATAATGCGAACTATTAGAATTGTGGAACCAAATACTGTAATAAAGCGAACATGAATTGTTTTCTTTTTTCTTTTTAACAATCTTTAAAGCTACAAAGAAAAAAAAAATAATGGAAGACAAAATAATATTTGAAATTTAGATACTGTTCAAGTATCTTTTAAATTGAAAAACTGGTAATGCACACGATCCATTAATCTTTTATTGTCTACTATATTTATCTTAAGTACAACATATTTTTCTGGTTTATAACTGAAAAACAAAACCAAGTGAAAATCGTTTGCTTTTATTGTTTAATAATTGTTCATAAAATCTATATATAACTTTTGGAAGGATTTCGAATCATCCTCCCCGAACTTGAATTCGAAAATCATTACAAAATTTTCATAAAAATATTCTTCTACAATGAAGCGCCACGCACAAATCCTTTTATTCTGTTTCGTAATCCTGTTTTTGAATTACCAGGCAATAAGTTTACCCGTTGATAACATCGACATCCAGCCGAGAATAAATATGAAAGGAACTAACAACAATGCCGAAGAGGTGATAAAAGACAAGCAGCCAAGAGTAAGAGATCCTTGTCCAAAGGGTGTTTTGTGTTGAAATCCAGCTTAAAAGCTTAAAATTCAATGGTAAGTTCTTGTTATTTTTATGAAAATGCAGATCTCGGATTTTATCGAAAAACATCGGTACATCGCTCCAACTAGATCTACTTGATCATCAAACCAAAATATAGCGGAAATTGTGCATTCCGTTTTGTGAAACTTTATTGATTAAATAATATAAGTTTTGAATCGTATTAGTAAATGGTTAAATTTCTAAACGAAATGAATAAATAAATTTGATTTTTAAAACATGTTTATCAAACAGTAATGTTATACATCAATGAACTTTGTTTACATTTCTATTCATAATTTTGTTCTAAAGATGATCTCTTCCAATGCCATCTGGGCGATATCACACTTTTATTGAAACTCATACCAAATTCCCTTCAGGATATCAAGAGTAACATTAGCAAGTGCTGTACTGATCTGATTCTTCAATTCGTTGAGATCAGCAGACAGTGGAGGTACTGTGACAAAGATTGTCACAATATGTTTTTATGTTCTAATGCGTTTTAGACAATGACGTATATTAATGATAGACTCCGAATTCTATTGTTAACAACGCCACCAAAGAGAAGCAAATTGAAGCCATGATAGTCTAGGCAGGAGTGAAGCGTAGAATACTTAGCTGTCTGGCTGCTTTGTTTTTGACGATTTTGGGCCCGAGGAATAATTAATTCAAAATCATTCCTCAAAGTTGTACAAACGGACACGAAAAAGTTTCAGGAATCATTTTCCACAAGCATAAATCAAAAATACGTAACTGAAACATGATCGGAAGGAAATTGAAATTAAACGAAACTAAATAGAAATTGAAACCCTGATCGAAAAATGGTTTATATAATATAATAAAATACTTCAAATACAAAGTTTACGCAAAGATAAACTTATCCCTCCGTGATCTGCGTGAGAAAGAATTATTCATCAGCTACCCTCATGTTTTGCATCATCTTCACTCACTTTCGGCCATGACAGTTCTGGGCGGCAGAGCTTACCAATTTGCTTCGAGTATTGCGGCTGGTTTCGGAGTCGATCTTTAATATACGTCAGTGATTTTAGAGTATCTTGGATGAATTAAAATTAATAAATTACTTACCTTTCGGATTCTTTTAAAACAATCTTATTGTTAGAGTATTTAAGATTGTTAACTCTTATGAGGATAATTTTCTTGAGAGGCAACAATTAAATGGAATGATTCTTATAGTAGCTTTGTTGCTTTGTTAAAGGGAAGTAGAGGAAAAGAAGAAAGGAAATTCGGATTTTGGCAATTAAGTCAGAAGATATAAACAGCGGTCTCATGAAAAATAATCCGATGGCAATGAGGAAGTTGCATGAAAATTTCTTTTTTAAAAATAAATAATAGTTATTAAATAAAAATGAAAAATAAAGTAATAATTAACAATTAACAAAAT
>JAHWFO010025891.1:9187-32759 GCA_023313115.1 Rhysida immarginata
ATTTTTATTTTATTTATTATTTATTAATTATTTTGTCAATTATTATTTTTTTAATTAATAACTATTATTTAGAATTTACAAAAAATATTCGAGATACAAAAAAAAAACCTGGGCAATGATTAATCAGTTACTTGAAAAAAAAAACCCAATAAAAAGGATGAAAAAATTAAGCAATTATTTGCAATTAACGTGTCCCATTTTAATATCTTTTTTTCAACGGAAGTCCAAAATTAAGAAATCAAAGCCAAGAACCTGAATATGAATGATAAGGTAAATATATTGAGAATTTAATAGCTGTTCCAATTGTGTCAAAAAAATAAATTAATGAAATCACTCGTAAATTAAAAAGAAATGTTAGTGCTGGAAGGGAAGGTAACTTGCCTCTATAACTATGATAACTACAAGTAAAATTTTCGAAGAGCTAAAAATGATGAGACCAATATTTAAAAAATGTAATTGGTGTTTTCGACGACATCGACAAAGGCGCCTTCCCCGACTACTGGATCTCCTAATCCGCAGATGTATGTGGTTATCACTACGGAATCTACAATCCTAGTCCTCGTTCTACTAGCTATCCTCAGGATGACTAAAGAGGGTCATCAGGCTTCTCTTCTAACTCACGTATAATTCCCCTGGTTATTCTTTGCCGAGTGTGTTATGGAAGCCCTGGGGGTCTAGGCTGAGCTCATCGACAAGCAGTCGACTGTCGACAAGTTTCGATGGTCACGTGGTTAATGACGCATTTGTCGATTCGGGCTAGCATGAACACGACTTGTCTACAGTGTCTACAGAGTCTACAGTGTACACTTGTCTACTTGTCTACAGTGTACAGACTCTACACCGTCGATTTTCGAGTGTAGACTTTGACCATCGACAACTGCCTACAATTCTGCCATTCTTGTCTACAATTCAAGAGCAGTCGACTATGCACTTGACGATCGTTATTTCAGAATTTCGCAACAGATTTCTTATTAAAATCTTTTTTCCTTCGTTTCCGGCCTGCAGGCTAAATACACACAGCTCAAGAATACACATTTTCTAAAAATATTAACAAAAACTTGTTTAAAAATATTTACATATATGAAGTACTCTCTTGTGCTACGAAACTTGAACTGTGAAAATGATATATAGTGTGTCTACAGTTATGTGTTTATGTATGTATTTATGTGTATACATGGATAAATGTTTAAAATTATGTGTAAATGTGTGTAAACTTGTGTATATCAGTGTATATCATCTAGCCATACGTGTGTAAATTTGTGTATAAATGTGTAATATGCCACTTATCGACGGTTGGATTTTGTCGAGATCGACAGCTTGTCGATGAGTTCAGCCTAGACCCCCAGCTCTTCCATAACTGTATGATTGTCGATTGTCATTCGGAACTTGGTACACACAGCATCCTACAATAGAAGATACAACACAGACTCACAGGGAAGACACCCGGCTTTCGCAGGTAAAATAAGTGACCGTTTTTTAGCACATTTTCGTAGAAAAGTGCTTATGTGATCGGTTTGTCCAGCTGTCCGTCCATCCGTCCGTCCGTCTGTCTGTAGACACAATTCCCACAATTCATTGCGTTGCAATAGAAACAGTGCATGTATTGAATTGCTGGAAGACACGAATTATCCTCGCATTCGGGAAAACACGTGTTCAAACATGGATTCGGCTCGGCACGTGCTCTAAACGTTAATGAGATGCGGCGCGTGCAGGATGCAAATGTTTGACGATTATTGAAAGAGCAGATCAGTCTCTAAATCAAGAGAATTTTTTTTATTCCTAGGGAGCTTAGTATTTATTACGATAACTTGAAAACGAATTAACTTTTTCACAGTCTGTTTTCACCAATCCATTAATATGGGACAGAGCACGAACAAGTACGAACGTGAGATAGCCGGAATAGGTAAATGCTCTAATGGCACGTGCTTTAATGGTACCATTATGATACCCCCTTAAAAATGTCCTATAACCAGATATGGCATGTAATATATCAAACAAATCGTCACTACACATAATGAAGGAATATATAAGAGTAACTAGTGATAGCAGATATTGGTCTAGTGGCACGTGCACGTGTATTTCTCATGAATGAATATAGCGCGTAAATAATGATTGTGTGAATTGTTTAGTAGTATGTGTTTTAATGGTATCATTGGAACTGTCAATGCTGAGATATGGCATATATCAAACAACTCGTAACAATGTGCCATACGTGAATATCACGAGAAAATAATGATAATGGTTATTGGTTTAGTAGCACGTGCCCTAATGGTGCCATTTGATACCATATGGTACCTTTGGAACTTTCAATGCTAAAACAGGGCATGTAATATATCAAACAACTCGTAACAACGTGCCATGAGTGAATATCACGAGTAAATCATGTTAATGGTTATTGGTTTAGTAGCACTTGCCCTAATGGTGCCATATGATACCATATGGTACTATTGGAACTTTCAATGCTAAGATATGGCATATAACATGTCAAACAACTCGTAAGAACGTGCCATGAGTGAATATAGAGAGCAAATAATGATAATGGTTATTTGTTTAGTAGCACGCGCCCTAATGGTGCCATATGAAACCATGTGGTACCATTGGAACTTTCAATGCTAAGATATGGCATATAATATATCAAACACCTCGTAACAACGTGTTATGAGTGAATATAACGAGAAAATAATGATAGTGGGAATTGGTTTTGTAGCTCGTGCCCTAATGGTACAATATAGTATTATTAGAATTTCAATGCTAAAATTTGGCGTGTAATATATCAATCAACTCCTTACGACTTGTTTGATCTATTGTTATCCTTAGCTTATTTGTATCAACAGCATAATGCTGTTTAGGCTTAATGTTATCTAAAACTCATTGCTGTTATACATATTGCTAATTAATAGTAGTTAATCGTTTCCTTCAATAGTAGATGATAACGTAGAAACACTTTAGTAATATAATATGAAAAAATAATAGATGCTTACACATAACGCTTCACATAACGCAATTGAGGCTCACTTCGTGTAACATTATGTGGGAATTCTTACAAATTAAAGAACTTTTATTTTGTATGAGGAATAACTACACTCTCCATTTACCTTTCAGTTCTTCAAGTTAATTCGTTTAAAAATCTCTCTATACATTAGCTTACTTAAATAGTAATTTACAATTTAGTTTTCATATTTATTTATTTTCTCTTAAGTGTTTTAAAAGTTGGTTAATTCTATATATCCAATAACGATGCTATAACACGAAAATGTGCTCCCTTCTTGGTTTTTTGTTGTTGTTTTTTTTTTGTACGGTAATTTTCTTCTTTTTTTATCAACCGGTTTTGTAATTTCTATGACTTTTCGCTAAGTTCGCTAAATTTCTTTGACTTTTAGAGTATATTCTTATGTATTGTAGAGTTTTGCAATCAATATCATAAGTTTCAATCTGTTATCAATTTGACTGGGTCCCAAAGTGATCACATTAAGTGACGCCGACTGTATTTTTCTTCTGCAGATCCTGACCTAACAATGGCTACAACATCCGAAAGAAGAAAATGCAAGAATAAGCCAGATGTCTTCTCCTACATCTGTGGCAGCTTCACTTTGCCGGATCAAAGGTGCAACATCAATACCTATGTCAAGAAGGTTTATCTCGCCTACTTTAAAGTAGGATTTGGAGACCAAGATAAAAATTGGGCTCCTCACAAAGTATGTAAAACCTGTGTTAAAACTTTGCGATCATGGTCTAAAGGAAAGAATGCTAACAGTAAGCTGAAGTTTGGTGTGCCAATGGTTTGGAAAGAACCTATGTCACGTGATAAAGAGACGGAACTTATGATTTAAATGTGAAAATAAAAGAACTTTATTTCAAGAGGCTACACCAGAAGCATTCATGTTCAAAATAACGTTCTAATTCTTCTTAATGAAGAAGAGTTGCCCGCCAGGCACTATGAAACAAACGTGGAAGCGTAAATATACTAACTTCTGTAGACCATTTCGTCTAACACATAACCATCGCACCAATTATGAAATGGACAGATACTGTAGAACGCACAAGGGAAACATAGGTGAGAATCTTAAGGTAAGTTCACACAAAACACTTTAGTAGACCTGTCTCTTGAAGGATGTAAGCACTTCACACATGAAGAACCGCAAATTTGGCACAATGTGTAAATTCACTTAACTGAGATATTTAAACGATGACCAAAAATAACGTAGCACTAATTTAGGTGTTTGGCCCTTTTCTGGGGGTTTGAAGAACACACAATGAATGAAGCATTACACATACATATACATGCAGCAAAAATGGGTGAAATTCTCCGCGCACAAAACACTCTTGCACAGAAGAAATGTTTGTCGTACACTTTGGATATTAATAAACTGAGGAAGTAAGATAACGTCGCTAAAGATCGCAGAATCTTTCCCAGCTGAGCTGTGAATGGAACTGCTGCCGCTGATTCCAACGGTAGATCAATTAGAAGTGATCTTTTGTCGAAAGGATGCTGTAGACGGTAAAATATTTATGTTGGTCATAAATTTGGGCATGATCTTTTGCCGCTGTTCTTCTTTGGTGCATGTTTGAAGTGAGGCGGCCATCTTTAAACTGCTGCTGTGACGTTGTTTGTTTGTCTCTACTTTCCTGCCACCTACCGATATTTCTACAACTCATTTTTAACGGATCTGCAAAATTAAAACACTGTGGGGCGAAATTTGAAATTTTAATTACAATTTTGCGGTTCTCATTTGACTCACCCTCGATTTTAAAAACTGGATAATGATATCGAGGGCTGCAGGAAAATCCATCCCGTTCCTCCTTCACAAAACTCGCCGAAGGAGAATGGGAAAATCCCGAGCCAACGAGCAAAGTTTGTGGAAATGGGGTCAATGTCCGGGAACATTTCCGTAAACAGCTGTTGAACGTCGCAGCTGAAGACAGAAAGGTTTGGAAAAGTGAAGACACATATCTTATGGTAGATGTGAATAGTTCTTTACGCTGCACACATGCCAAACTCTGTTCTCCTACGTGATGGAAGCTTCCGCCGGGGAGATTTCATTAGCCGACTTCAGGTAACGGGCCGTAGAAACACCTGTAGTTATTGCTTTCAACGACGCAGAGCTAGATTCTCTTGCCAATTCGCATGGGCCTTCCTTCACAGGTGTACGGAATCGTGGTGGCCTGTCGATATTGCGTACTCTCGATTGTCGTAGAATTTTCCGCCATGCATGACGTTTGCTCGTAGTCTCCTTCGTAACAATTCTCCCATACACTGCCGAGTAGATTGCAACGTTGTTTACGTGGAGAGCTTCTGAAGTGGCTGCATTTGCTGAGTCCTTTTTCCCAACATTTGTCGGCAATACGTTCGTCGAATAAAGAGTGGTAGTGTTGACAGATTCCTTGTCACATGAATCTCTCTGTCCTCTTGTCTCCTTGCCACATGGCTGGCCAGGTGGCCGAGAGGGCTAGGGCATAGACTTTCTAGTTCTCGAGGCCGCCTGGTCGTAGGTTCGAATCCCGCCATGGACATGGATGTTTGTGTTTGTACTGGGCTGCGTACAGATATGACTGGTGTAAAAGGCGCAAATTGACCTTAGTAGTCGACGCCATTATTTCTAATAAACCTAAATCTTGTCACATGATCGCCTCGGATTGACAGAAGACTGATGACGCTGATCTCTTCCATCACGGTGGTTGGATGTTGGGAATAAGGACTCAGCAAATGCAGCCACTTCAGAAGCTCTTCACGTCAACAACATTGTAAGCGACTCAGCAGCGGATGGGAGAATTGCTACGAAGAGACTGCACATCACAAGCCTTGTTCGGTAGGATTTACCACGTGACAACCTACAAACCATTTGGATAACTGCTACTTCTGCCTTGCCAATGTAAAAGGTTTTAATAAGAAAAACAAACGACACTTACAATACTCAGATATCTCATCTGCCAGACGTCTAGTTGAGCACTGTGGGGAAATACCTGTGCCTGTATTTACTGAGCTACCAGAGATTGACGTTGAATCCCTCAGTTAACCTGTTTCTACAGATGATGATGATAATGATGATGATGATGAACAGATCGAATATTTGTCATCTGTTGCAGATTGTGATAAAATTTCTGTTTAGTCAGCCTTAATTAAATGATCTCGTAAGAGATTTGTATTTGCCAAAGCAGTCTGCTAAATTGTTGACTTTCAAGAGAAAGGACTACTCAGACTTGGCACTAGTGTCTCCTTTTATCATAACAGAGAAGCAGCACTGCGAAAATACTTCCACATTGAGATGGTCAACTTGTTTATTGTAATGATGTTGAAGGGCTTCTTCTCAATATGGGACTGCTCGCATATGATCCAAGTGAATGGAGACTTTTTATTGACAGTAGTTAAAGGAGTTTGAAATGTTTGTTACTTCACAACAGAAATATATATGGTTCAACCCCAATAGGCCATTCAGTAAAAATGAAAGAAGACTATGCCAACATCAAGATTGTTCTGCATAGATTGGAAGACCATGTTCATGGATGGGTAATTAGTGTTGATTTGAAATGGTTAATTTTCTGCTGGGTCAGCAAAGAGGTCACAGCAAATACCCATGTTCCTGTGCTACTGGGACAATAGGGATACATTAGACCACTGGGTTAGAAAAAACTGTCCACCAAGAATCAGTTTGACGCCTGGTGACAAGAACGAGCCTCTAGTTGATAGGGATAAATTGCATTTCCCCTACTGTATATAAAACTTGGGTTAATGAAGCAATTCGTCAAAGCTCTTGATCACATTGGAGACTGCTTCAGCTATACATGTTCTACCTTTCCAAGTCTCAGTGCCAAGAAGAAATAAGAACACTCATCAGAGATCCACACTTTGTTGCAACAATGACTACGGCAGAGGCTAGAGCTTGGAATGCATTCTCTGTTGTCGTGCGGAATTTCTTTCGGAACAGGAGAGCGGACAACTATCGAGAGGTTGTGGAGGAGCTGCTCTTAGATGTAGAATGAGCATGAAGGTTCATTATTGGACCAGTTACCAGAGAACATGGGTCACGTGAGAGAAGAGCAAGAAAGTAGAGTTCTCTCACTGTAAGGTGAAATGGAAGAGTTCACTTTATCGCGTTCAATAGGTAGTAGGTAGAGTGTCTAGCGGGAGTGTCTCGGCGCATGCGCGTGCCAGGAAAACTTGGCGCATAGCCAAGCTTAAATCACAAGATTTGTAGACCATTATCATCGAGAGATAAAATAGTTAATAAAATTATTAATAAGTTATTGTATGTTTAATTGTTAAAAAAAAGAAAAAAATTAAACGATCACAAGTGTTTCATATTACATGTTTAATTATAAATTTTTAAATGAAAATTAAAATTTCAAAACTGCAAAGAAATATAACATTTAGACAAAATATTTCATAGATTCCTTCTAAACTATGTATATTTGGAATCGACAAAAGGATTAAAAAATAATACAAATTTTTCCAAATATTCCATAAGTTAAAATTAAACACAACGTTAATCCTTTACTTTCAAAAATTTTTTCAAGAAAGAATTGAGAATCGTGGAATTTAAAATTTTTAAGCGCTTGGGCATTCCACTATTTTTTTTAAATTATTATATTTAGAATTAATATCCACTTACTGGTAAAGTTTTCTATCATTTATATTTTTATTATGAATGAATTTATTTTTAATAAAAACATCTTGAAAATATTTGTATTGTTGACTGAACGAATCCAAATTTAGAGACACTTTATAAGTATTTTAATATTTTTATAAAAAGGTTCAATTTTTTATCGTCATTAGAGTTATATAAGGAAATTTAACTTTAAATATTATAACTTCACGTTTTGAACTAATTATATTTAGTACTTTCGTAAGTTATCTCTTCTTTGCTTTTTAGCTTACGTTAGATGTTAGCAATTGAAAATTTTCAAGATAACCTTCATATTTCGAAATTTGGGAAATTATTGGGAAATACTATTTTGAGAAAACGATTAGCGCTCCTTATTGATGTAACCAAGTATTTAAATTATATTTTGAGAAAAGTGTTAATATGGAATAATCAAACATCTCTAAATGAATATTAATTTGGACTCAAGTCTTGAATTAGTAACTAATTTGACAATCAAATTAGCAATGACACAAGCCGATTGCGTGCAAAATAATATAAGTTAATACTATAACATTAAATTTTTAAATTCCACGATTTTCAATTCATTCTTGAAATTCCACGATAAATGTTGTGATTAATTATAACTTATAGACATCGATTGTATTATTTGTTAATCCTTTTGTCGATTCCTAATATAGATAGTTTAGAAGGAATCTATGAAAACTTTGTCTAATTTGTCTAAATGGTCTATTTCTTTGCAGTTTTGAATTTTTAATTTTCAATTAAAAACAGAATTTACAATTAAATATGTAAATATGAAGTACATGTGATCGTTTAATTTTTTTTCTTTTTTTAACAATTAAACATACAATAACTTATTAATAATTTTATTAACTAATTTATCTCTCAATGATAAAGGTCTACAACACAATCGCATTGCTAAAGCAAAGCCCCTAATCCACAGATTTTGTGCATTAAGCTAAGTTTCCATACATGCATTTTTGACGCAATTATAACTGCGTCTCGACGCAGAAAGCAAATGTGCATCTGGACGCACCTAGACGCACATTGCAACAGCTCTTGACGCATGTAATTCGAACGCAAGTATCAGTTTCCATGCATGCATGAAGTCTACGCAGAAAGTTCAACTGCGCATGCGTCATGAGTTCATGTTTTGCAATTTTTCTCGTTAGAGGGAGAAGCTTCTCTCTAACCATCATGCCACCACCTTGGTGCTTTTCGGAATTCTTAAAATATCATTATTAATTTCTGGTGTCCGAGCACAGATTCCATCAAATGAAGAAAAGGAATTGATGGAAGGATTCCTCTGCTTTCTTACCGGTAGCATGTACAGCATTATCTAAATAAAAGAAAACATCGGTACTGGGTTCAAATAAAAATATTTTTATATCTAAATTTCAATTCATTTGTTTTTTCCAATATATCTTTACACTTTTAATTCATCTTTACACAAATGTAAATAGTACAGTGGAAATATCGGCAATTTCATTTATTTTATTTTCACGTCATTTCGATAATTCTTTGGTCATTTTATTTCGTTATTGTCTTTTATGTTTACATTGTTTTCATTTCATATTAAATAAAATAATTGATTACAACATTATTTTAAAAGGTACACTCTTGAAAATTTATATTTTGCAATAGCGTATCTAGGAAATACACGCGACCTTTCGCGTTCGTTTAGAGGGCGCGCCCGCTGGAAGGTTAACAAAGCAAGTGCGCTTGCGCAAAACAATCATGTGATCTAGAAAGATTTGAGACGCATTTACAAGTGCGTCAAGAAGTAGAAAGCCTATCTACTTCACTTTTCTGCGTCCAGACGCATGAACTCCAGACGCACATCAACCAAGATTCGGAGACGCAGATATCTGTTTCCATGATACGTGCGTCAAGACGCACCAATTTATGCGTCTAGACGCAGAGACGCAGTTAAAAACGCATGTATGGAAACTAAGCTTTAAGCTTGGCTATGCGCCAAGTTTTCCTGGCACGCGCACGCGCAATAACGACCTTGTGCCGAGACACTCCCGCTAGACACTCTACGTACTACCTATTGAATGCGATAAAGTGAACTCTTCCATTTCATCTTACAGTAAGAGAACTCTACTGTGCAGACTACTGGCTTCATCATAGGTGGGGCGTGTTTACATGGCAGACTACCACTGACTGGGAATCATTATGTCAAGCTGCTTGGTGACCATTTGCAGCTCTTCATGGCCTTCACGTACCCAACGATTGGATATTCCAGGAAGACGATGCACTATGTCACTGGCCAACATTACTCACGATTGGTGTGAGAGCATTCTGAACAATTCCAAATAATGATTTGGCCACCTTGATCCCCAGACATGAACACCATCGAAGAAATTTGGAATATTATCAAACGATCCATTCGTACACAAGAGCCTGCACCTGCAACACTCGCACAAATATGGGCAGTTATCAAGTCTGTATGGCAGAACATCTCTTCAGAGGACTTCCACCGAAAGGTAGAGTCCATGCCATGCCGAAAGGTATCCCATGACTTTTGGCAGTTCAGCGTATTACATGGACAATTTATTTGCTGAAATAAGACACATTTTTGTCCGCTTTATATTTTACGTACTGGGTGGTTATAATTAAAATTCCCCATTTCTGTGTAGGCTGCAGACCGCATTATTGCATGGACAGTGATGAAATTTTGTGTATAGCTATGCAGAGCTTGGGAAAGATAACTCCAACGGAAAATTTATTAGTGCGTACGGTTGCCACCAGGGGGGAAAAGTGGCGCTGCAAGATCATACACGGTAAAGCTCTAGATTAGGAAAGTACGGCAAACTTCGTCGTCTGCTACCAAATCCGCCATTGTTGGCCCAGTTGGCCCAATCAAGTGAGTTACGCTTCCTCTAAAATTCGGCTTAAATGCATCCTTTTCGCAAATTTTCTTATTATTATTGTCTGGAAATATAACTGACAATTACTAAATTCGGTAACTATTTTTTCTTTAAATTTTGATTTCAATTATAATTATTTTTACATACGAATAATGATAACGTTGAGGCAATTTTATGATAACCAGATTAAGTTTTTAGTTTATTTTCACTTTATTTATTTATCCTTAATAAACGATTTACATGTAATTAATAAATTTAAAAAAACTGTGTGTAGTTTTTGTAATTTTATTTATCAAAATATAATTTTAATAAATTTTATAAATTTTTATTAAAATATAACTTAATAAACTTTTATCAAATTAATTTTTATATTTATATCAAAAATTTCACTTTACAAATTTTAATTTTATTAAATTATAAAAATTATTAAATTATTAAAAAAATTATAATTATAATTATAAACACTATCAAATATAATTTAATAAAATAGGAACTATTAACTTTAAGCTTTTGATTTAAATATAAATATCACTTAGATAATTATATTTTGATAGAAAATTTTAAAAATTATTATTTGGAAAAACTATCCGTTTGATTACAAAAAAAAAATTACAAAAAAACAACTACACATGCAATGTATTTTGAAATTTATTCATTAATGGAGGTTTATAATATTGACGTAAAAAATCAACCAAAACTTATAGTTAAAATTTTTTTTCACTCATATAGCAAATTTTCGTTATTCAATTTCATACGTTATATTCAAGTTTAATGATGAGTGATAATTAAGTTCGCTAAAATAAGATAAAAATAACATGGACGTTTTATTTCAAGTTTTGCCTCCATATTTCACAGAGAGTTTAACCTTGTTATATTGAATTGTATTTTCTTAAAAAGAACTATATTCAACAAAAAATTATATTTTCTGATCGTCTGAGAATTCCACAATTCAACATTTCTATAACATTCGTTAAAGTTATAATATAAACGTACTTGCTTCTTATTATTTCTTCGGATATTTTAACGAATTTATTAACCTCCAAGGAGCATAGATTGAAGGATCCTGAAATTTTGCTTATTCGGATTAAAATTTAGGATCAATCAACGAATATTTCATTAAAAATTTAATCTAAATTGCATCTTCCACATGCATTTCAATGGTATCTATCGCTGCGTTTGGGCCAACAATGGCTGACAAACTCACGTGACAGCCGTTCTACCAATCAGCTGCTGCGGGCGGCGCGGAAAAGGTTTGCCGTACTTTCCTAATCTAGAGCTTTAATACACGGACGTTAGTAAAGCACTTCTGGAATGCTGTTAGAAGGACTGTTCAATATGCGTACCTTATGCGTCGATGATATGCTGGAAGCGCAGGACAGCGTGCTCAACAGTAGCATGAAGTGTCTTCCGTGAAATGGCCGCAACATGAAAAATGATCTTGGCTTTCAGTTCAGGCAAGGTCCACACGCGCGTCCATGATAAACACGATCCTTCAGGGTCCCCCATAGCCAAAAGTCACATGGATTAAGGTCTCTAATTGTAACGAGCCAGGAGCTGCAATCACCTCTCGCCCAAGGTAGTTACGAATTCGTTGTTGCTAATCACCCGTGTGTGTGTGAGTGTAGCATAGATAGACCGAGACTCCGACTCCAATCAACGGGAATATTTACATTTATTTACATTTATAGGGGTACGTTGGTGCTGAGCGAGTTGCTCCTCGACTTTCTCTCTCTGAGGTTAGTGGTCGTCTAGTGCAGTAAACAATTATCTTAGCACCTGAGATAATATTTCGGGGAAGGGCATGGGATACTCCCCCCCCTCCCCCCAGTCACCTGGTGTCCACCCTCAGCCGGGTGATGCTCCATGACCTCGACCTCTATCACTGTCTCAGGGCCAGGGAATTGTACTCAATTTCCTCAATTATAGATCCCTGAGTCTTTGTTATCTCCACTTCGGAGAAATTCACTATAGACATTTCTTTGCCTGCAATACCATGAAAAAAGCCTAGAGAGTCGAGTTGCAACATCCTCCCACCTTTGAGTTTTTATCAAATTACAATCAATATTGGGAATACAAATTTCTGAAAAATAAACAAATAAAAATGGAAAGAAACCTTAATCCTACTGCTTAACAAAATCAGTACAATTGGCTTCGATGAAAATATATAAAACACCTAATAAATCATAAGAGTTCTAAAGTAATTATAAAATAAAATAAAAAATATAATTTAGTCTTTCAGGAGGAATCACCCTTCTTTCGCTATGCTAATAGCCTTCGTCTTAAGGCTCGTCTCTCTGCTCCCACCCTTGGCATGAAACGAGGGGGGGGGGGGAGTTCGAGTTCGTCTTACAGTCTCCAACTGCCATACCTTTTGCCGAGGTCACTCTTGAAACTCTTGACGTAGGCGTGACACGGTATCTCCAAAAAATTAAGGTTAAAGTTATGGGGTGATTCGAAGGGAGGACAATAGGGTATCTGAGATACATCACTGTCACTGCATAAAACAAAGTTCCTTTTAGTCTTCTTTCTCCGTCTGTAAAAACGAGTGTAGGACATTTGCCACCGAACTTTTGCCACACCTTCTTATTCAGAATGTAATTAATAACTATAAAAGAAATACAACTAACTATTCACATACAGGAAATAAAATTTTTTTATTAGGTAAAAGGTAAACAATAATACTAGAGTGTAAAAATTAACTAATAACTTAAATACTTATGTGAATAATAACTATAAAAGAAATACGACAATTTTTCTTTCCTATTTTTCATTATTATTTCGAACAGCTGAGGTAGGCGTACCATTAAAACCCTCACAGACCATCTAATGATTTATTCTTTAAGTATTTATGTTATTATTTAATTTTTACACTCTAGTATTATTGTTTACCTATTACTTAATAAAAAAAGTATTATTACTCTAGTATTATTTCCTGTATGTGAATTGTTAGTTGTATTTCTTTTATCGTTATTAATTACATTCTGAACAAGGTGTGGCAAAAGTCCGGTGGCAAATGTCCGGTTCCCGTAAAAACACATCTTAGAATGATGCACACAAGCATTCGCTTTGTTCCTACGTTTATAGTTGTTTCATCTTCTATCACGGTCGCCTCCGGCCATCTTTCTTTTAACAGCAGTAACCATGGTGGGCTCTCCCACCCGTTCATCTGTAAGAATGCCACCATCGTTGTAAGCCTGTGACATCGCGGCTGCTTGTCTTTCCTTTGTTTTGCTCCGATGTCCGCAACGGCACAACACAAACATCACCGACTTGCAGCGACGTCACCAACAATGTGCCATAGCCAACTAAAAATACTATTTAGTTGGCTATGCAATGTGCTGTCTGCTTCTCTGTTGCCCGCTGTTAATTTTCCTATAACAGTCCACCCCAATCTCGTCTCTATCGCTAAGGGTCCGTATTCGAAGGGGACAACTCGTCCTGTCAATAGTTTACCCGCGACGTCTGCTCCGATGAAAATCTCTATCTCAGCCGAATCCGCTCCTGGGGAAATCCTCCCTCGCAGTGGAACCCCATCGTTCAGTGTGACATGCTATTTGAGTTCGCGTAAGCACTCAGTGTCATCAAGTTTAGGCACCCTTCCGCAGAATTTTGGCTGTTCTAACGCTTCAAAATTGCAATTGTACCTTTCATCGATGCTTCAAATACAGCCTGTATTTTCTGTGACACTGACATAGCGTGTGTACGATCCGCTCTTCGCCGAGGCATTCACGCTTCATCTGTTGAGCAGCCCACTCGCTGATATAAGATTTTTGTGACCCCGTATCTATTAGCGCCCTCACCAGTAGATCTTCGTCTGTCCCACGGAGACGAACGACTCTTACAGAGTATCTTTGATTTGCTAAGGTATTGTCTCTTGTGCGCTGACGGCAGGGCCGTACCCAGGGGGGCGGGGGGGCTGAAAGGGCTGCAGCCACAACCATGTTTCTCGATGGTTGTGCTGCAGCCCCCCCGAAATTGCCCACCATGTCAACTAAATCTGTTACATGGGAGACTCCCCCCTCCACAAGCAGGATTGGGCCAGCCCCCCCCCCCTCCCCCGAAAAAAATTTCTGGGTACGGCCCTCATGGCTCATAAGCTCATGGCTCATTGTCAGGCGAAATGCCGACTCCCATATTTTTGGCATGTGTTTCGCATGACAATCCCTCGCTTGGTGGCCACTCTTAAGGCAAACGAAGCAGCACCCCTTCTTCATAATCAGCTTTCTTTTACTTCTTAAATCCATTTTAAAGGCTTTTTAACAGTCCTGGCTAGCATGTCGTTCACCGCAAAAAATACAAGCCCCTTCTTTAGCGACCGCTCTTAAATGCCTTCCGTAGTTGAAGAGTCCGGGAGCTCTTGCAGCGTTACTCTTATTGTTAGGCGCTGACGGCTTAAGTACGCTTTTTCGATGGCACTCTTGTCCAAAGCCAAAACCGCTTCGTGCTAGGCTAATTCTTTCCTCGCCAGCTACCTCATTGTGCAAAAATCTCATAAGAAAATTTAGGCCTGACAATGAGCCATCACCGACGCCATTAAGTTCCACATTGACTGTCACTCTGCTTCTTTCCCACTCACGCAATACCTCCTCAGGTAAGTAGGACTCAACTAGCATCGCCGCATACTTCTCGCTGGTGACCCCCAAAGTCTCTAATGCACGCAGTTGGGTCTCTAAATTATCGTAGAGTGCACTCAGGTTTGCTCTCGTAGTTGGATTTAGTACGTTCGTCAACACCACGCGCAACAGTTCTCTTACGTACACTTCTACTAGGGTATCCTCCCTGCCAAATCTGTTCTTTAAGCTATTTATTGCCTTAGGATAGCTTTCTGCTGTGGGTGGGAAACTATCGATTATCTGTCGAGCCCGTGACCCTTCATCGGGAGCTTGGACTAAATACTGAAATTTATCCTCCGCGTCGATGTCTTTGTCCTCATGTATCTTTTTAAACTGTCCCCAAAACTCAAGACACTCCTTCAAATCACCACCAAACCTCCTTAATTCCATTTCTGGAAGTCTGTACTTACGTTATGACGCCTGGAGATCACCTATGTCTGATGGGGCTCCGCCTGTCCTGCTGACGTCGATCCTCGACATCTGTCTGGTCACTCTGCAACGATGTCAGCTTCACCACTGTACCAACACCTCCTAAAGAGAAAGCTTCTGCACGGAAACCGTCATACATTGTTACATCATCAGAGTAGTGCAAATTCAGGGCTTATTATTGGTAGAAATACGAATAAAAAAGCACTACTATGATGATGTAACAATGTATGACGTTTTCGTGCAGAGGCTTTCTCTTTAGGAGGTGTTGACTGTACGCCTATGCCGTCTCGAACTCACGGTCGAAATCGTCCTCGCCTCTCGCCCAAGCTAGTTACGGATTCATTGTTGCTAATCACCAGAGTGTGTGTGTGAGTGTAGCATAGATAGACTGAGACGCCGACTCCAATCAACGGGAATATTTACATTTATTTACATTTATAGGGTTACGTTGGTGCGGAGCGAGTTGCTCCTCGACTTTCTCTCTCTGAGGTTAGTAGTCGTCTAGTGCAGTAAGCACTACACACACCAGCCAAAGAATTAGAAACCTTCGTTCAATATGGAATTGACCCTCCTTTGGCTGTAATTACAGAACATACGCGGTTTGGCATGGACTCTGCAAGGTGTTGCAAATTGCAGCAATGCAGTTAAGGTAATCACAGACCATGCATTCGTCATAGAGACCTTCAGGTCCTGCAGAGTAGACGGAAGCGGATGCCTTCGACGAATGTCTCTTTCCAACATGTCCCAAACATTCTCGATCGGATTCAAATCCGGACTTTGCGCTGGCCACGGCAGATATTGCAACTCGGTGTCATGTTCAGAAAACCACTCCTGAACAATTCTTGCTCGATGGACAGTAGCATTGTCGTCCATGAAGAACCCGTCACCATTTGGCTACAAATGCACCATTGCAGGATGGACTTGATCTGCAACAATATTCAAGTAGTCTTTGGCTTTCACGCGACTGTCAAGGAATATCAGGGGACCCTTGCCATACTAACAAAACATGGCCCATACCATCACACCTCCTCCTGCAGCTTGAACTGTGTTCACAATACATGAGGGGTCCATCGCTTCATGGGGCTGTCGCCAAATTCTCTGCCGGCCATCCGTGCAAAATAATGTGTAACGTGACTTGTCCGACCACATCACCTTTTTCCAGTCGTCTACTGTCCAGTCACACCGTTCTTTACACCACTGCAGGCAAACTTTCCGATTTGTTGCTGATGCCAGGGACTTCCTCACTGGCATGCGACTTCCCATCCCTATTCGCTTCAACTCTCGGCGCATTATTCTGGAGGAGATTAGTTGCGATGATCCTTCATTGAAGTTTGCCGTCAGTTGCTCCACAGTAGACCTTCGGTTTTGCCACACAATCCGTCTCAGACGACGTCGGTCCCTGTCTGAGTTGATTGTTTTTGATCCACAATTCTGCCGTTTCGACAACTCTTGTGGATTCAGTTTCCACGCATGGAACACCTTGGAGACCTGACCTTTTGAGATACCAGTCAGTTGTAATGTCCTGGAAATCGTAGCTCCAGGTAGATGGGCTCCCACAATAACTCCTTTTTGGAACTCAGACAGGTCTGCTGTTTTCCCCATTTTGCTGAACTTGAACAGCTGCAGCTTGTTGTTCCTACCCTGTACCTGCAGCTTGGAATGAGCATGTACCTCACATGATTGCATTCATTTGCATATCACAATCGTTTTTGACCTGTGACCCTGCTTTACATATCAGTACAGTAATTCATCACGGGTTTCTAATTCATTGGCCAGTGTGTGTACATCTCAGCACCTGAGATAATATTTCCGGGAAGGGAATGGGATACTCTCCCCCAGTCACCTATTGAAGGGCCAGGTGTCCACCCTCAGCCAGGTGATGATCCATGACCTCGACCTCCATCATTGTACTCAATTTCCTCAATTATAGATCCCCGAGTCGTTATCTCCACGTCGGAAAAATTCACTATAGACATTTGTTTGCCTTCAATACTATGTACAAAATTTAAAGTCGAGTTGCAACACTAATGAACGGGCAACACGCCTAACTCCCGTCTCTTCGAATTTCTGCATCATCTTTCGTAAACCTCTCACAGTCATGGGTCCTGTTCGCAATCCCTTTATACGCAGATATTCTCGCAGTGCTGTTGCACTATTGCTGCTGTTCTGATAATAGAGTTTCACCAGGCACGCACGTTCTTTCTTTCCCAATGTCATGGTGACCTCTGCAAATTGGTTGTTCACAGACGTATTGCGCTTTTGCATATGGTGCCACTTTTTCCCATGGTGGCAACTTTATGCATTAATAAATTTACCAGTAGAATTCTCTTCCCCAGGCTTTGCAAGCCTATACACAAAGTTTCATCACTATCTGTCCAATAACGCGGTCCATAGCCCGCACGAAAATGGAGAATTTGAATTATAACTACCTGGTACATTCAAATTGATAATGTTTTCTAATGAAAATATTTTAAAAACCTTGTTTATATTTGGCATATGAACGAAATATAATCTTTAAATGTATTTACAAGTTCTTAAATGCAGCAGTCACATTTCTAAAACAACTGTCCACATTACCATTAGTTTCAAGTTAATCAGAGTTGCGTACTATAATCTAATGCTGTCCATCAATCAAAGAATTATTAAGAGCCTCTGTGACTGGTCATCTCGCATTAATTTATTTTTAAAAAACTTGTTTTTCCCTAACATTTCTTTAGCTAAATATATTAAACTTATCCGAAATTAATCAAGAAAAATTCATCAACTTAACCAGCAAAATTTGTATTATACAGGGCAAGTCAAAATGATGACCTGATTTCAGAATTTACTCTGTGAAATCTAATGAACATATGGTATGGTCAGACATGTGCTACAAAAGGTAAACATTCAAAGTTTACTTCAAACACATCACAGGTGTTCTATGTAAGAACCTTGCATAATCCGACACACATCAAGCCGATAGCCTATCTCCTGCCAAAGCTTTCGCAGCATGTCGCGGTCAGTATCAGCAATGATTGCAGTGATGCGGGACCAGTCATACAATGTTGTTGACAGTGGTGGTATGTAGAGTTCTCACTGTAAGGTGAAATGGAAGAGTTCACTTTATCGCGCTCAATAGGTAAGGACGTCAGAGATAGAATACTTTATACCCTCATGCGAGCTGCTTTTTTTCACTCAAGCCTGCTCGCGACCGCTCGTTGCACCCTATTGTTGAAGTGCCAGGATTTAAGAAAGTTGGAGATTTTTAAAAAAATTTTCCCTACCTTATCTTACCTATTGAGCGCAATAAAATGAACTCTTCCATTTCATCTTAGAGTGTGAGAACTCGACAAATGATTCTTTACAAACCCCCACACGAAGAAATCACACGGGGTCAAGCACACAGATCTGTTCTCCAGTCAACGCCATTTCTTTAACCACTCACTGCTGATCCTAAGCGGTAGAAAGTGAAAACACCACGTGAAACCTAAACTGTGAAAGTTAACTTTCGAAGCACGTCTCACATTACAATACGTTCATTAGACATCACAGAATAAATAAATGAAATTGGATCCATCATTTTGACTTGCCCTGTATATAAACCCATGTAACAGAGGGGGATTTTAAATTCAATTCAACGACTTTGATTTATGCAAATTATATCGTAGTCATGATGCTAATTTATCAGTGATCAAAAACACAGTAAGTAGAAAAAAAAATCTAATTTTTTTATTGCTCATAATTGGTTTTCTTAAATACAGTACAAGAAATTTCATGACAAATTCACTTAAATGAAAATCTCATATGGGCTGGGGAGTTATTCATTGAAAATCTATTTAGCATCAAATATCAAAAGTTTTTAATAAAAATCTATACAAATATTTCTTCTCAGCAAACAAACTTTAAAAAAAAATAACATGGAACTGAGGAAAGGAGTTAAGTTATCCACAAGTTATAAAAACATTAGAATTTCCCCATCCAATATGAAAAAATTTTGAAGCAGCACAATAAACAACACTCGAATATTTCTCCAGCTTTTGCTTACGGTTTTATATTTAAAAATATAAAAGCTCTGAATTATGTTTTTAAAAAAAAAGCAATTAAAATTGGGTTGTTTCCTTATGCTTGGTCCTTATAGGTTCCAAACAGTTTTTCTTCATTTGAATGACAAATTATCAAAATTGGAAATTTTCTTATTTTGCATAAAGAAAGTGGAATGCATTTCATATTGATATTAATGTATGGTACATGTTCATGGATGAAAAGAACTGAATAAATTTACCCCCCAATGTTTATCCCCTGCAGGTGGACGCAAAATATTTGGAATGATCACTACATAATTCGTAAATTAAATGTACATCTAATAAATAGTACTGTCCGTCTGAAGTCGGGAGGAAAAAATAAAAATAAAAAAGAAACAGGAAGAGGAAAAAAAAAAAAATAAAATAAAGAAAATATTGCAATCAATCGTTAAGACTTAAGTTACACGAACATACGCTTCTCTTAAATACATTCATAGATGAACATCTACAATGACATGACAAAGAAAAAAAAAAATGTTATGGATGCTCTTGCGTTAAAAATAAAAATAAAAAAATTCGTGCATGGAACAAAAAATTCCTACGACATTTAAATTACATACTTTCTCTATCACAGTTATTAAACAATATTCATGACTACATTAAATATGTACAATTGATGTACAAGGAGAAAATTCTTAAAGGAAAAAGGAATAAAGAATCACCCAACGAAAAGGAAGGATGTTGCACTTAGCACTGAAGTAAAACGACAATAGCATTTAACTTTCTTGGAAGTAATCAATATTAACCAATTTCTTTTTTTCTTGCAATCTTTGGAAGTAAAATATCAAAGTTTATTTCTTAGAGCTTTCACTCATTCTTCCTAAAGCAGGCTTTTCCTAAGACGTACTTTCAGTTTCATCTGTTCTATACTGCGTTTCAAGAAGTGATTGTTGTTGCTCATTCAGTTTCCGTTTACTTGCTGCTGGGCCTATCAAAAATTAAACTGATTATTTTAGATGTTACAATATACAAGGTGAAACTAGAAAATTCAATGAATAACTCGGAAAAATTATCAAAAACAGATAGTTCAGAGATGAATCATTACTGTCCTTCAAAACAAGCCCCCATGGTCACAATACACTTTTGACATCGTTCGTACAACTGTTGCATGGAATGTGAAAAATCCTCTTTTAGTACTGCTTAAAGTATCCTTGTCACAGCCGTTTGAATACCTGGAACGTCGAGAAATTGTGTCCTTTCATTGTTACTTCAAATGACGAAACAGAAGTCCTGATGGTAAAGTCCTGGAATTTTTGTTTTCACACAAGAAATTGCTTCATCTCTGAAGTGATGTGCAGCCTCGTGTGAAAACAGATTCCAGAGCTTTACCACACTCCGTGCTCTCAAGACATGTCACCACTGGATTTCTCCCAGTTTCCTCGTTTGAAATCATCAATGAAAGACACAGATTTCTCTACGTTCCCGATATTCAAGCGGCTGTCACGAGTACCTTCCAACGGTACCGAAAGAGTTTTTCACACACCATGCAATAGCTGTATGAACAATGTTAAAAGTACATCATAGCCATGGGGGCTAACTTTGAAGAAATGTGTCCTCACTGAAATATCTGTCCCCATTTGTTTTTCCAAGTCATTCACTGAACTTTCCGGCCTCGTCTTGTAGATAAATCAATACAGCAAATTAATGACCTATGGTGAAAAAGGAAACCAGCACATGTGTAAATGAATAAAACTCGTTCAACCCATCAGAAACTGACTGAAAATGAGGTATTACTTATACCTGGCATCAGTAGTAAGTAATGCCATGATTCATGTCAGTTTCTGATTGGTTGAACGAGTTTTATTCATTTACACATGTGCCAGTTTCCTTTTTCTTTCGTGCTGGGCACTATAGATAAAATTACCATTTTATGGACATACAATTTTCCAAAATATTAAAAGCATAGTTACTGAATTCACAAAGTCTGTTATTCCGTGAATTTTTTTTATTCTTTGATTTTGATTCAGATTTGGATAAAGTATTAAATAGTATGTAAAAATTATAATAAAGTACACATCCTATCTATTCAGGAACATGGCCAAAATGGCAATTAATCCTTTTGGTTCCTGGAGCCAGATAAATAGTCATTGTTCTTAATTTCACTGGGCATGTGTACCTATGAGGACTGCTTAATAGAGACGCATTTAGAGGCTAGAAACAATTTTTTTTCAAAAAATTTAAAAGAAATCACCATAAATATTAAGGTGTGAGTCCCATAGATGCACTAATCAATAGATTCCTAACTGGTAAATTCCTGTGGTTTTTGGTAGAACCATTGTGTAAAAGCAAATTTTACATCAGCGTCAGAATTTAACTGCAGTCTTTTTAGTGATTGCTTTAGAGGGCCAAAGACCTGAAAATCGCATGGAGAAAAGTTAGGCTGTAAGGTGAATGTTCTAAGACTTCCCAACATATTCGAGTGAGCAGATTTTGAATCTTTCGGGCTAGATGAGGGTGCCCATTATCTCGCAGAAAGATAACACTGTTTGGTAGTTTCACCAAGATATTTATACTTGATGCTGGGATGTAAATGTTGTAAGGTGTCTGCATATCAATAAGCAGTGATGTTGACACCAGATTCCTCCATGGCCAAAAGCTGAATAACAGCATGAAGATTATCTTTGGACAGATTGTCTACCACGAATGCCCTCTTCCAACTTAATCATAGAAGGAAACTGCTAATATGAGTCACGGATGCCTCACTAAAATGGGGTGCGATCAAAAAGTTACGGGACTGGTTGCACATCTCACCAACAAATGACAGCACAAATACAGTAAATTATAGCCCCAACATTCATAAATCAGCTTTTCAAACGATTTTGTTTCATGTGCATTGGGGACTGAGAAAATACTGTCTGCGATTTTATAATGGACATTAAATTTGATAACGAGCAAATTCGAGCAACAAGCAATCTGAGGGAGGACGTTCAACAAAAGCGACCAGATCTGTGGGATGAAAAAAACTGGATGCTCCACCACAACAACAATGCACCCTCTCACGAAGTTCTCCTCGCATGCGAGTTTCTTGTGGAAAAACAATATGATTTCAGTTCCACGCCTGCCCTATGTGCCAGCTTTGACTCCTGCAGACTTTGCCCTCTTTCACAAAACAAAGATCCAGGTGAAAGGTCGCAGTTTTGATACAATTGAGCATATCCAGTGCGAATCGCAGAAGGTGCTTGACTTGTTTCAACAAAGACGTCCAGGACATTCCTGAAGTGGCAGGAATGCTGGACTCATTGTATGGCTTTAAAAGGGGACTAATTTGAAAGGGACACTGGAAATGTATTTAAATAAAATACTTTATCTTTAACTGAATCAGTTTGGAACTTTTTGATCGCACCTCGTACTTAAGTAATGCATATAAACCACTGCTTTCTGATGTCTAGACGATAAATTCATGGTTACGCAGTCCAAATATGTCTCTATTGAACAATCCTCTTATTTTTTTGATGCTCTATCCAAATCTAAAGTCAGAATCAAAAGATTGATATAAACTGACGACTGAAAGACCAACTTCACGAATACAGTAATGATGCTTTTAATTAGCATCATTCTGGCAAATGCAATGCCATGCATTCTCAACTTAATATATCATGCCATGGAAAAATTTGGAAAGAAAAAGTAAAACTTTCATGTTACTGAAATGAACAAGTTTTTAAACCCATTCCACCAAGAAGTTAAGAGTTGGAATTGGAGAATCATATAGCAGCAGACGTAGAGAACAAGTAATTTTTAAACACCCTATAATCAGGAAATAGATAAAGAAGAAAGTTAAAGATTCCACAGCATTGGTTCCCATAAAAGAAAAGACAAAATATTTTGGCCTTCCATTACAATAGAACAATGAACGGATATTTATAAGAGAAAAGGACGAGACACAAAAACCCTGGGATACAATAAATAATAGTTATTAAATAAAAATGAAAAATAAAATAAATAACAATTAACAAAATAATTAATAAATAATAAGTAAAATCAAAATAAAACTAGAA
>JAHWFO010025891.1:33354-64849 GCA_023313115.1 Rhysida immarginata
TCTTCTCCTGTTAACTCGAGTTAGCTCTGATCGCTTCACTATCTAAATTTTGACTCTATTGCAATTTATTTCGTGTAATAGATGAAGGAGGTTCTTCTGTTTCTGATTTAATTTTAGTGAAAATTATTCAGGGCCCCTATCAATGTTTTGAGCTGCAGATAACATCCTTGATTTTTTTATTTTTTTTTTTTTTATTTTAAATAACGGATTTATAGTTATTATAACTATTCATGCAGTCAAAAGGTAATAGATTCATTATAATTATTATAAAAATTCTTATTTTCATTATAAATATTCATTTATTGAATAATAGTTTTTTACAAGTCATTAATCGTTAAAATTAAAAATGTTACGATTTCTTCAAATAAAATTTAAAATATTAAAAAATTTAATTTTTTTATAATTTTTATTTAGTTTGATACTTCCAAATATAAATGCCAAATAAATTATTATAGTAAAAATAAAAATAAAATAAGTTATTACAAAATATACTTAATATTCACTGGACGTGTTTGGATTTCCAACAGATGAATTTTACGGTGCTGTTCTTTGTTCCTTATAAACATTTAACAATGATTAATTCAAAGAAACTTATTAAATTTATATAACTTGGGATGAGAGAAGATAACTCTCGAAAACGTTCTGTTCATTATACTTAAGTTTGTTTTATAAATTTTAGATTTCTTTTACTGCGCCATAAAAGTGACTATCATCTTATTACTGAAGCTGTCTTTGGACATTAAAACGGTTGGATGACCTGCTATTCTATTAATTTCTTTGTTTTCACCAGTGGACATCCTGCATTTGAACTATTGTGGACATCCTAATATTAACACGCACAATAACAAAGTGTTGCATCCTAAAATTTATCTGTTGGAAATCCAAAGACGTCCAGTGAATATTAAGTGTGTTTTGTCATAATTTATTTTATTTTTATTTTTACTATCATAATTTATTTGGCATTTATATTTAGAAGTATCAAACAAAATAATAATTATAAAAAAAAATTAAAAATTTGATATGAAGAAATTGTAAAATTCTTAATTTTAACTGTAAAATGACAAGTAAAAACAACTATTATTCAATAAATGAATATTTATAACAAAAATAAGAATTTTTTATAACAATAATGAATCTATTACCTTTTGACTAAATGAATAATTATAATAATCCATTAATTAGAATAAAAAAATTAAAAAATCAAGGATGTTAATGTTAATCTGGAGCTCAAAACAGTGCTGGAGGCCCTGAATAATTTTCACTAAAATTACATCAGAAACAGATGAACCTCCTTCATCTATTCTTGATTACACGAAATAAATTGCAGTAGAGTCAAAATCTAGATAGCGAAGCGATCAGAGCTAACTCGAGTTAACAGGAGAAGAGAATGCTTGAGGGGAGAGGGTATCTACGCGTAGTGACCGATATATAGATCTAATAAATTGGAAGGAAATGTAGCTTTTCTTGATTTGCAGATGATCGGCGTAATTAACAATAGTCATTCTATCCCATATTAGCTGCTCGAAGCTAAGATAAAATTGTTTAAAACGTTGCATTTTTCCACCTAACGATGGGAATCTGCCATATTGCTTGTTTCGAAATTTGAGATAGTTTGGAATCTGAATATCTGTTGGTAGATGGCGGTACACGTTGTCACTTCCTTTGTAGTGAACGTAAGGCATACAAGGTTGCACTGTACGTAGCCACTGCCTTTATTATATCAACAAGGTTATCAAACAGTTTTTGGACACCGATGCTCCAAAGCTAACCGAAAGGCAATCACATTCTCAATCAAGATTCTGCCCCTTCTCATGCAGTCCACAAAACTTCTTGTGACTTACATTCATCTCGAAAAATGTATGCCCCCTTTTGACTATTTTGCTTGGGTTAAAAACTCTGGGGTCACAAACTGACAAGTCTAATGGGCTAACAAAGGCTCTTTTCGAAGAGTGGAAAAAATGCCTCAAATTTAATAAAGCTCTGGAATCGTTGAAAAAATTTTGTCGGTACATCTATATTAACCAGAGAAAACAAATTTAGTATTACTTTGTCTTGTGCTAATAAATTAAAATAATTTTCAAAATCCTTCTTCATTCCTGCCCACCCTGTATACTCGTTTTTCCTTTGGTCCCGCCCCTTGAAAGCTATTTCCGAGTAAATGTTTAATACGGGTTTTTTGGTTGGTTCCTTAAAACACGTGCACTTGAATTTTCCTATCTCAAACCTCGATATCTCAAAAACTATTTCCCTACATTTTCACTACTAATTTAATGTAATTTTCCCTCATTATCTTCGAAACATTTTCTCGGTAAACCTCGCTATGACAAATTTTGATTTTGTGTGCCAGCAAATCCAAGCCATTTAAAAACAACAAAGCTAGGATTTTTTCTTCGTAAAGAGAAATTTTTCATAGGAAAACTAAAAAATTGGACTCACTTCCATTAAAGTTGAGGATTCTTGTGCATTACGAAAAAAAAAAATCACGAAAAAAATTTTTGATCTCATTGGCATGTCTCGGTTGTATACAAGTTGATTGAGCATGCACATTTTGTGCATCTCTGATGCTACTGGCTCCATTTGTACGTGGTGTACTCTTTATACACGTGCTATTTTATCTCCTAATGTTCTCCGTATTCTCACAGTACCTTTAATAACTTAATCTGTATTTAAAAGTAACCTTCTATATCTCAAAACCTCTATCTCAATTTTTTTTTTCCTGTTCAATGAAATTAGAGATAACGAGGTTCGACTGTAATATAAAAGATGCAAGATTTTACATTTATACTCTATAATCTAGATCAGAAAGTCTGAGTTCAATGATTAATACTATCTAAAACTTGGAATATACATAAGTTACATTAATTATCTTCTTGTCAGTAAAGACTTAATGATAAACTAGTACAAGAGTTTACCCAAAACGCCTTTATTGTAAATGGTATAATTTTTAAACACATGGAATTTTTGAAAAACACGAAAACGAGTACTTACCAAAGAAACTTAGTAGACAAGGCAAAAATATGAGGCCATGTGCAGCTCCAAAAAGTACAATGCACAGATTTATTCGGAAATAAAATATTTGGAAAATTAATGATTTGGCAAAATAGAGAACTAGGATCCCAGAAAATTTAGTGAGAGTAATTCCACACAGCACCTTAAAAATAAATAATTTTATAAACGTAAAGAACAAGAATATTTAAAACAATATATCCAAATTTTTTTTCTAAGTTTCACTTACAGACGAGCCCATGTTAGTGAGTGCTTCCTGAGTTCGCAAAATTTTGGTTTCTTTTGTACTAATGCCAAACGCTCGGGATATGTGAGAACAAAATTCTACAGCAATTCCCACTGCCTAAAAGAACAAAGTTTTTGTTTATAATCATCAATTTACGGTAATTTTAATGAAAACTTTAGCAAAAGAAGTCTTTGTTATGAAACAGCTTGTAGTTTAGATGTTATTGTGATTCTTCTGTGTGCAATTAACATTTTTGTTTTTTCATTTACAAACTTAGTGAAAAATGTTTGTATGCATTAAACAGAAATGCTGTGATTTCCAACTAACCCCCCCCCCCCGGCGGGGGGGTTGGGGGGGTTGAGGGTTGGGGGGAGGAGTGGGGGGTGTTTGGGGTATCAATTTTAAGATAAAGTCATGTTACAAGTTGGAATGCCCATTTCTATTTGGGGGCTTTATTCATGGACAATTCCTTTTCTCTAGAAAAACAAAATAAAAAGTTGGTGCATGCTATATTCACAAATGCACAGTAAAAAGTTCAAATAGCTCTCTACTGCCCTCTCCAACAAAGTATTATAGTGGAATGAAAATTTTCATGTACAAAATGTCTCTTCAAGCCACTCCATTTTGTGTATATTTTTATGTACATTATGTTTCTTCAGATCTCTTAAGTGAAAACTCTCAATGAAAGCAATTGGTTAGAGGAAATTTCTTCCTTAATATTAATCCCAGTAGGCCATTTGATGTCTTTCAGGACTTATATACATGTATTTTTATTGAAATGTATGCAAACAAAAGTCATTTGAGAACTTTCATCCGATCAGGTGATCCATCTCCCACACTCTAGAACTATGTTCTTTCAACTTTCTGAAGCTGCAGTGGTAACATCTTTGAAGTTTCTAATCAGGGTGTCTAGCAAAATGATTTCGTAAAATTCCCTGACTTTTTCTGGTTCTTTCCGTAATTTTCCCTGACCACCGACGGCAAAATAAATCTGTCTTGACAGAATATTATTGACATTTTTCACTCCTATTTTGCATTTTTTGGTTGATTTTTTTTAATGGTTTGTTAAATTCCCCGATTTTTCCGTGAATTTTCCAGGTTAAAAAAATTCCCTGGCTTTTCCAGGTTTTCCTGGTCACTAGTCACCCTGCTAATACATTTTCTTATTTAGTTGATCCTTAAGAATTTTTTTTTATCAAAAGATCCCATAGGTCTGTACTTTACTAGTCAATTTCTGTCATTAAATTATAACTGATTACCTTTGTTTTAAACCTTTAATACTCTCACCAGTCTCAACACTATCTTCAATTTCTGTAGTCATACTAGGGAACATTACAGAGTGATGATAAAATTCCGAACGAAAACTAATATAAGCTACACTTACCAGGTGCGCAACTAAGTTTCCGGGTTTCACACAAGGATAGTGCTAACGACACATGTAGTCGACATACAAGCTGGACGTTGCATTTCTTCGTAATGTGGACATCTGCTAACCAATCAGAATATCAGCACTATCGCAATGCAAAAATATTTTTCCAACAACGAAGATGTCGGCTTTTGTGCCAAACAAAAAGCATTTGCGGGAAGCTTTGCTTTTCTGCTTTAACCTGAAAAAATATGCAGCTGAAGCATGTTAATAGGCTTGAGGAGGCGAACATGCACCATTGAAAACTATCTGTGAAGACAACTGATCAATCTGAACCATGCACTGCTTGAAAAATGGCCAGAATGGGACACAAGACACGAACAAGTGATCTTGCACCGCAATAATGCTCCGCGCCATCGCGCTTGCATCGTCCAGGAGACCATCAAAACGCTGAAATGATATCTGCTAAAAGTACCCGCTGTACTCGCCAGACCTGACCCCTTCCGATTATCACTTGTTCCAGTCGATGGCGCATGGCATGGCTGGGATACACTTTTGAAGAATGGCTTCGGTCCAAGGATGCGTTGTTTCATCGTCACAGTATTCATGTATTGCCAGAGAGATGGCAAAAATGTGTAGCTGGTGAAGGATGATATTGTGAATAAACCATTTATTGTATTTTCCCTTTTTCATTGATCCAAAAAACCCGGAAAGTTAATTGCACACCTACTATATCCAATAAGATATCAATTATTAAAAAATTATGTGCCAAGGGTGATATTCAAAGATTTTATAGGCACATACAGAGTGTAGAGGAAATTCCCGAAAGAGTCGAATAACTTTAGAACTAAAGGGGCTGGAGCCATAAAAGTCAGGACTATCTATAGGAAAGTGGCTGTGCCCGAATGAATAAAAGTATTCCCAGTTCTCCTAGTGGAGGCGCTGAAAAGTTATAAAAGCTAACATTTGAACAAAGATAGATATAGAGAAAGTTCCAATTACAAACTTGTACAGCATCACCGACTTAGTAGAAATTGATTCTTTGCATAAAGAAAACAAAAGCATAAAACTCGTAAAATGGAGAGAAAACTCAGATGTATGGAACACTTATAGACAACGTATGTTGTAATGTTCATATACAGAACAAATACAGAAAATGGCTTCTATTTCATTGGTGTACTCACCAAAATTAAACATCATTAAACGCCACTTCGATCTTTCCCTCCAGCCCATATTTCGATTTTTCTGGTAATACTGATACAAACTTTATCTGTTAAAATCTTTACAGTAATAAAAAGAGTAGAAATGGCCAAAACATAAGTTACTTTTACACCATCCAAATATAATGAATTTGTATTTTTGATGAAAATTACAATGTCTTAAATCCTTGTCAAGGCAAAATTGAAGAGCTGACACAAAAGTCTGTCGTTCTTCGAGATAGCCTTCTTAAAACATGGCCTTAAATCTTGGAGAAGAACACTGATTGTGAATGGAACTTAAACATTTTATTTCTGTGATGTAATTCAACATCAAGTTCCTCCACCAGCACATAATATGAAGTAATTTTGTAGAATTTTTTCCAGCAAAAACATCGAGAGAGGGATCCAAAGGGGGATCAAGAAGGAGATGCTCAAGCTTGCATGTACATCTATTATTTGAACAATGGTGTTGACTATATCACTTGCTGAAATCCATGATAAAACATTTTCTTGAATTTTAGTTAACATCAGCAGCTGTTCCAATAACAATCAATGCATTTCATTAATGATAAGCTAATGACAGTATCACACGTTGAAGTAGAAACATTAATTGTGAGAAATTAACCTCTTATCAATAGGGTCTTTAGTCAGAAGCATATTTTACAAAATTTCACAGGCACCATATTTGATAATACAGTGGAACCCCAGCTTAACGTTTCCTGCATTCAATGCTTTCCCCTCGTATTACTTTTTTTGCAGTTGGTCCCCATTTTTCTTTATTACTATTAATTATGTTATCTATATTCAGCAGATTCCAGCTTATAGCTTTTTTTCCCCTCAAAGTAGTGCAAATTAAAATTTTCAGATTTTCCCAAAATGATCTACACATTTTTTCTTCCACATAAGGAAATCATGCACAGGATTTGTTAGGTAGGGACAGAGTGGGTGACAATGGACGAATAACGAAACATTCTTCAGCGTTTCTTGCTTATTTCAAGGGAAGAATTCTGGTCTTTCTGTTGGAGTCCCCAAACTCCATTCTTAAATTTACAAATTTTTAAACGTCATCATAAATGGCTTCTAGGCATAAGCCATGCTCTTTAGCTGCGAAAGTATTCATAATAAAAGAAACTCAAGAATTTCATGAGAGTCAAGCTGAGTGAGCCTAGTCCCCTTGGGATTCCAACTTCTACCCTCCAAATGAATTTGAAGTGGAAAAGCGTGGTCAAACTGAATTCTGAAAGACTAATTGAACCTGCTAAAAGAAGGAAGTAGCTAAAACCATCACCATACGATGAATTAGAGAATCTTTTAATGATGTGGTTCAACCAATGTCAGGCAACAGCTATCCTACTGAAGGGATCGATATTAAAGGAAAAAATGAGGTGTGGTCACCACGCGACTTTCTTATACATAAATGTCCTAGTCCAAATACAGAAAAAAAACAACTGTCTAAAATGGCTACAAAATTTTGAAAAAGTTTGAAAAAAAGTTACTTCAAATTAGCTTCTAAACACTTTGGTATAGATTCCAAATTTTCCTATACCATCTTCTTTCGCCTATATCAGCAAAAAACAGGATTTTGTCAAGAGTAGAACTGGTACTTCCGGTTGGAATTTTGAAAAATTTTCTTTACAAAGGTTGTTTAAAATTAGCTTCTAAACACTTTTGTACACTTTACAAATTTTCCCTATTCCGTCTTATTTCGCCTATATTAGCAAAAAACTGGATTTTGATAAGAGTAGAACTGGTACTTCCGGATGAAATTTTGAAAATTTTTTCTTAACAAAAATTGTTTAAAATTGTAATTGTAACGCTTTTTAGTCCCTTCAAAATTTTCATAAACGCAATGGTTAACGAGATATTTCAAAATTTATATTTTGGCACTGAAGTAAACTGATACTTCCGGTTCACCGATTCCACTGGAAAACTAATCAAACCTCCCGAGGAAGATTATAATCTTAAGTTTAAAGTTTGGTCTCGATAGCTTTAGCCGTTTGGACGCTATCGTGGACACACACAGACTGACACAAAGACAGACACACAGACATTTTCCAAAAACCACTTTTTCGTAATCTAGGAATCCTAAAACGTGAAGATCAATGAAAATCTCGACGTCTAAATATTTCATGATTACAATGTATAAGAAAGTAAAATGGACTTTGACCAGAGTAGAACTGGTACTTCAGTTTGGAATTTTGAAAAATTTTCTTAACAAAGGTTGTTTAAAATTAGCTTCTAAACACTTTTGTATACTTTACAAATTTTCCTATTCAGTCTTATTTTGCCTATATTAGCAAAAAACTGGATTTTGACAAGAGTAGAACTGGTACTTCCGGTTGGAATTTTGAAAAACTTTCTTAACAAAAGTTGTTTAAAATTGTAATTGTAACATTTTTCAATCCTTTCAAAATTTTCATAAATGCAATAGTTAACAAGATATTTCAAAATTTACATTTTGGCGCTAGAGTAAACTGATACTTCCGGTTCACCGATTCCACTGGAAAACTAATCAGACCTCCCAAGGAAGATTATAATCTGAAGTTTAAAGTTTGGTCTCGATAGCTTTAGCCGTTTGGACGCTATCGTAGACATACACACACACAGACTGACACAGAAGTTTTCCAGAAATCACTTTTTCGTAATCTAGGGACCCTAAAACGTGTAGATAAGTGAAAATCTGGAGGTCGAAATTTTTCGTGATTACAATACTTCCTTACACTATGTATAAGAAAGTAAAAAAGTCTTAGGAATTTTTAAGTACAGGGTGTCACATTTGAAATACCCTGATTTCATTTGTTACAAGGAAGTATTTATTGCCTACTTTGGTAATTAAATAGCAATTATATATTCTTTATATGCCAATGTTTTTAGACATAAATCACCAGTGCCTACATGCGCTCCTTTTATGATATGGAGGATGCCTAGTCTATATTCAATTTCTGTCCAGGTGTACAGCAACATTTCGTATCGATTTCCATGAACTTTGTTCAAACGCTCACCTAATAATCTCCACCTTTTCACCAGAGACACCTGAGTGGCCTTCTCCATGTCTCTTCACCATGGACCCAATGTCTAGAAATTGCCTGTAACATGCCTTTATTATCTTCAAATCTGGTGTTCCTTGTGATAAACTGGGTGATATTCTCACTGTACTGAAGCTATCAATTTAAACTCTGCATACTAGACTAGAGTTTGCACCTTTTACCTGTGATGAGGCCACGTTTTCTTTCACTGACAACAGCACTCCAGAAACGCTGCAGACAACAATGAAAAAAGTTCAGGTAGAAACTTTCAAACGAAATGAACAAAAGTTTCACATGACACTTGGGATAAATACACGTACTGATTTTTATGACCATTGAAATCAAGCCATTTCAAATGGGACACAGTGTACTTTACCACATTCTATGTATACAATAAATACAGTATTTTTAAATGTATTTAACTTTTTTTATATATTTCTTATTTTTACACACAGTATTTTTCTTCTTTTGATCTTTAGAGGAAGACCCCCAATTTAATGCTTTCCTGCTTATTACAGTATGTTTCAACCCCCCCATCGGTCCTGCATAAAAACTTAAAATCTTTAAACCGGTGTTCTACTGTTTCTGGTGCCTATGAAGATAATCTGGACAAACATCTAAGTATAAAAGCTATTAGAAAGTCAGCAAAGAAGGTTAACATTTTCACTTACCACAACTAAATTGACTAATGAAACAGCATTTAATTGGATATTCCACCAATACATCATGCCCATTAGATTGATCACTATCATAGATACTGTTATACAAATGATCACAGCCAAGTATAGTTGCAAACCCAGCAAAAAGAATGACATGATAAAGATTGTCAGCAATGAATAAAATAAATTTTTCAATGTATCTCTCCATATTGTAAGATACTGTTCATAGAAAACGTAGAAAACACTGAAAGAGAAAAGAGCAATTTTAAATAGGCTTACTAAGGACAATAAATAGGATTACATCAAATAAACATTGAAAGAATACATGTATAATACCAACATTAGAACGACAGAATAAAAAAAAAATATTATCTACCTGTATGGAAATACTTCATATTGTTGGCCTGTAGACATCTGAGTATTAAGTGTTTCAGTCAATCTGTCTGCAATATATCGGCCCCACCAAAGAGCTTCATAATAATCTTTTGAGCTTTTCAAAATTGTGTGATACGTCATGAAAGAAGTAGCTGGAAAAAAAAAAAATAAAAAATTATATATTTAAAAAAAAAAAAAAAAAAAAAAAAAAAAAGTAAAATTAACTTGCTGGTTAAAATATTACTTCAGTTACTATGTAAAAAATTAACTGCCAATTACCGTATATTTTTTTCACCTAAAGAAAACACCTCAAAATAAATGGGTTAATTATACAGCTTAAAGTAGTAAGTTATTCGAGTGCGATCAAATAGTTCTCGGACTGGTTGTGCATTCTCGCGAACAAATGGCAACACAAATCTACAAATACAGTAAATTATAGCCCTAACATTCATAAATCAGCTTTTCAAAGAACTCTATTTCATGTGGATTGGGAAGTGAGAAAATACTGCTATTGTGATCACGTGTGTGAGGTTGTCTGTGATTTTATCATGAACATTAAATTTGAGAACTAGCAAATTCGAGCAACGAGCAATCTGAGGAATGACGTGCAGCGAAAGCGACCAGATCTGGGGCGTGAAAAAAACTGGATGCTCCACCAAGACAATGGAACCTCTCAGAGAGCTCTCCTCACACGTGAGTTTCTTGGGGGAAAAAAAACAAGATTTCGCTTCCACACCCACCCTACCCACCAGATTTGGCTCCTGCAGACTTTGCCCCCTTTCCAAACCTGGCAATCTACCTGAAATGTCGCCATTTTGATATGATTGAGCAGATCCAGTCCAAATCACAGAATAGGCCTCGGTGGCTCAGTGGTTGTGTAATCGCCTCTGATGCCTGAGGTTGCAGGTTCGATCCCGGCCGAGGACGACGAGGATCTTTCAGAGGGGGAATCCCGAGATCACGCACTTCCTTCGGAAGGGAAGTAAAGCTGTTGGTCCCGTGTAGTTGTTTACCGGCTGCACGTTAAAGAACCTTCGCGAGGCAAAATTTGCGGCCCCTATAACACAGTCCTGATATGACCATCTTAGTTGAAAGGGACGTTAATACCAACAAAACCAAACCAAGGAAATCGCAGAATGTGCTTGACTTGTTTATTTATTACAAAGATTAAGTTTAAAACTACAGTCGAACCTCGATAGCCTCAGGACCGGAGGAAGATATCCACTTATCTGGAGTGGAGATTTTTCGTTTAAAAAAAGCACACTGTATAGACTGTATAAAACTAAAGTACTGTGATATACAAGGAGTTTCTAAATTATCTACCGTATTATACATGTTTATTACTCAAAAACTATTACAGATTTTAACGTGACTTTTTTTTATTCACAAAGAAAAACTCAAAAAGTTTCTTAGCATGCCTTAATGAATTTCAATGTGCCCCCCCCCCAATTTATGGCGTGGTGAAGGACATCAAAGTGAAACTCTATTTCCATGTTCGGGCTAGCATTTCAGCGAATGTTTCAATTATTCTGTTCTTGAGAGTTTCAATGTCATCAACGTTGGTCTTGTACACTGTCCTTCACATATCCTCAGAAGAAAAAATCCAGACGGTTCGCATTGGATGAGCAAAGAAGCCAAGGGATTGGCCCATCCTTTCCAATCCATCGTCCTGGAAAGCTTGTATCAAGGCACTGCCTAACATGCAGGCCTGAGTGAGGAGGAGGTGCTCCATCTTGTTGGTAGACTATGTTGGGCTGCAGTTCTTCCACCTGTGGAATCGGGTAGTTTTCCAGCATATCTAGGTAGGTTGCAGCGGTAATGGGGTCTTCAGCGAAAAAGAAAGTCCGATTACTCGATCATGCATTAAACCGCACCAAACAAATCTTCGGGCTCTCGCATATATGCTCCCTTAGAACGTGGGGATTTTGAGTTCCAAATGCGGCAGTTGTATTGGTTTACTGCTCTGGAAGTATGGAAAGTTGCCTCATCAGAAAATGAAATGCCCTCAAGGAAGATGGGATCATTTTGGAGCATATCCTCAGCAAACTTCTTGCGCTTCGCTCGGTCATCTGGCTTCTGTGCATGCATCATCTGGATTTTGTAGGGTGTAAGGCGAAGGCAGTGCATTATGCCATTGGCATATGCAGTTGGCGAGCCGCTTAGCAAAGTGATTTACGGGGACTACGATTGAATGCCTCCCTGACTTTTTGTACTCTGTGGTGTCGCTGAAGGTCTATCAGCACCCTTTTTTGTGTAACAGGCTGCCTGTGTTTAAAAATTTTTCATGCCATAGCTTAATTGACTTATGATTTGGAGGATCCTTTTTAAACATTGTTTTGAACATTCCCTGAACTGTAATCATGGACTTAAATTCCCCAAGCCATAACACGCATTGAGCTTTTTCTTGAACACTCGCCACTGTTTACTGCATCTTGTGAAAAATGGAACAATGCAACAACAATAGGTACCATGTGCCAACCGCAGGTTTCATTATCAACTCACTTGAGGCTAAGAAACTTTGAGTTTTTCTTTGTGAATATAAAAAAATCACGTTAAAATTTGTAATAGTTTTTGCAAATCATGTCATAAACATGTATATTACGGGAGATAATTTAGAAACTCCTTGCATGTTATACGTTAAATTCATTTGAAGTTCATTTGACACACCCATCCCCCCAGCCCAGCGTCAGTCATTGCAGGGCTATTATCCTCTGGTATAATATGGTCCCACAAGACATAGGTGCTTTTTTAGGCCAAAATTTTTCGCATTAAAGTAGAATAAATATGGTAATAACAAGTATTACATAACATTCTTGAAATAAATTCAAGTGATGAAAACACTCGCCTAGTTGTTTGTCTGAAAGTTTTTTCGACTCAGTACGGATTGAACGATCAAGAGACATTGGTTGCGGCCATGATATGGAGCAAAGTTCCTAGTTTTTTGCTTTCCTGGGAAGCCTAATATATTGATTAATACCAGGTGGCTAAACAAATCCTTTTACTTCCCCTGTTATCTTACTTAAAGCCCTTAAATCGTATAATGTCAATTACTACTGGTACTTTTACTCTACATTTGAATTTGCTTCTTCAAGTATTTTTTTGTTTTATTCTTAATACATGTAATAAATATTTGGTCAATCAGCTTTCAAACCTATGGCACTTCTGTTCACAGACGAAGTTTATTTACGTAATCCATGCTTCTGTTAGCAAAGAATTTATTTTCGAAGCATTATGAAAATTATCAGGATTAAACGTATAAATTCAGGAGGTTTAAGGACAGAAAGGAAAAAAGCGAGGATTTATAGGAATTTCAGGACAACTCCGACCCTTGCTTTCAAGAATTTAATGAATCTGCTATGGCGATGTAAGAGTGCGAATACAGGGAGACTACTAATTTAAGATTTGATTTTGCAGAGGGGGGGGGGGGGGGGGGGATAATGCCTTATATTAGAGCCAATACGGTAGTTTAAACAAAAAAAAAACGAATTTACCTCCAATGGTTTTGCCACCATCCAACATCTGAACAGCATTACTGTAAGCAGGATGGCCACTACACAATTAAAACAAGTTTAATAATTACTGATTTTCAATTTTCAAATTATCAGAAAACTACACAGATATTCAAAGGCAATTTACAAACTCAACTCTCTTACCCTAAGCAGCCAGAAGGAGATGGATTGTCTTTAAGAAAGAAATTCAAATATTTGACAAAGGATTCCCCTTGAAGGCGCTTTGTCCCTTGAATTATCACTGGATTTATTGGACAATAATTACACGTGTTATTTGATGAGGGACAAAATTCTCCATTCTCCGAGTTTTCCCTACAACAAGTACCTATAGTAGACCAAGAAGTGTAATCATCTAGCCATGAATATGCTTCCTGAGCGATGTACGTCCTGGAAGAGAAAGCAAAACTTAAATTTCAAAAATCTAGGAGTTACAAAAATCATAACTCATATAAGGCAGTAAAATCCTTTAAGTCAAAACCTTTTCCTAACATTTGATACACGTCAACAAATTTAAATAACGAATTAAAGCAGTCTTTTAATTAAGATAATTCTATGGTCAATGCTCATCACAGTTAAGTAAAATATTAGGGAAACTGATGAAAACTCTAAATATATGAAGGCTATAAAAAATATAAGTTTGTGTTTCTAAATTATTGGCACTATAGCACTGCTGTCATGATTTTGTGCATGTGTGCTATTGAAATATTTGTTGTCATCGTACGAATGTTTACAATGTCTTAGTAAATTAAGACACACGCAACATGTGAAATTCATTCTGTGATTAGTCTTCTGAATGTGAAGAACATTAAACCATAGAAAGAAAAATAACTCCGAAAACACTATTCCACATAATAAATTTTAATGACTCAGATGTACATTTCGGAAACGAAGTTTCCATCATCAACTTAAAATTTATTATGTGGAATAGTGTTTTCGGAGTTATTTTTCTTTCTATAGTTGTGTCCACAGTTTTTGGCTTGATTCCATTGAACATTAAACCAGTTGAAGTCCACCATCAAATGTGAGGTTTATGGCAAAAAAGCAATGAATGGTTCAATGATATGGAAATGGGTCCAGCTTTTTAATGAAGCATGTGAAAATGTGCTTGATGAAGAACAGAGCAGCCTACCATCTTTGATTAATGACGATCTGGTGTGTGCAGTTGACGAGTAGTTGACCTTGTGATAGAATTATCACTTGTTTTGTCCTTTTTGTAAGTAATAGTTACTGTGCGCTTTTATATTTGTAAGGCCTACCTTTTTCCAAGTTGTGTGAAGGACTCGATCAAAAAACGTAGCCTTCAATAATGAATCCTTGGTCTAGGGTGTGTTTGGTGTTATTTTCTTTAATGTATTAAAAAAAAAAAAAAAAAGATTGCTTTATTCCTGTTCTTTATTATTCTTGTGTTCTATTTGCTTGACTCAACTTTGTGCCCCCTCGTTCATCATCGTTTGCTTCATCAGTGTTGTGCTTCTGATCGTTGCCGTGATTGTTCTGATTAGTTCCGTCTGCACTCGCCAGTTAGCGTCTGAAGAGCCCCGACCGAATAGAGAGCGACCGTGTTGAAGAGCAACCAATCGGCAGTTGATCTTGGGTGCAGAGCCAATCAAACGGGCCCTTTTTCCTCTGCACGAGATTCAACCGGTGCTAGAATCCTCAGTAAACAAATAAATGAGGAGGTTTGGGCTTATTCTTCACGGGCAGACAACAACATCATCATGCTGATGGACGATTGATTGTGATGGAGTACCTGACGACCAGCCCCGCTGTTGGAGGAAGCCTTTCTCCGGGAGATGTCAACGCTAGTGCGGCTGAAGAGATGAAAGCCATCGACAGCTCCGTTGTTCTTTTAGTAGGCCTAGTTTTGGTCTGGTGCTAGCCTACGAAGCTCTCTCCAGCATTCGCAGTCGTTGTACATTCGTTTGCGGCAGGTATGTTCCCTTCCGTGCCTGCTAGTGATCGTCATTTCCCCGTGGATTGGACTTCGCCTTCAAGATTTATTTTTGTCAACGTGTTTTGTGGTCTGCACGCTTTGGCTTTGGACTTGAGTGCGGCGTTGTGCCTCTTCAGTGGTGGACTGGTGACCCGTCAATTTTATTTCTACAGTCAGGTTTTGGAACATTTTTGTATATAATTGATTCTCTTGTATATTGTTTTACTCCCATTTGTAATCTTTGTTAATAGAACTGAATTTTTCTATTTATTATTTTGTGGCTATGATAATTCTGTGGTGGGAGGCAACTTTGTTTTAACCCTATTTCTGTGGTTGGTTGTTATTTGACCTTCTATTTTGAAGGCTTTTGCGAACGATGCGTTGTGTGCCTCAATTTGATTTGTTTTCCTGTGAATTATCATAGTGTTTATTGTGTTACTCTTCTTTTATTTTTGTAGGCACGCATATGAATCCTGTGGTGGGAGGCTCACTGTATTTATGTAGGTATAGGCTTACGTTATGTTTTGGGAGACCTTCATTGGGAGGGTTTATTTTCGTTTTGGCATTTGTGTGAGGCATGGTGTTTGTTACTCGTTGCGCTCTTGTTAACATTGAGTCATTTGGGACTTGATGGGAATCCGTGTTGATTCCAAGTGGACATAGGAAGATGTCCAGGGAGCGCAGCGTAGTATTTATTTCACTTTATTGTGAGTTGGGTGACTTGTTCACGAGGCTGCCTCCGTGCAGTTTGTGTTGGTAAGCCTTGGTTATTTGAACCTATTTGGTTAAGCCTCATTTAGTATTGTTTGTTTTGAATTCATATGCGTTGCACTAGTATTTTTTTGTTGAAGCTATTTTTTATGTATAGTGAACTATTTCTTTGGGGGGGGGACTTCGTTTTTTGTTTAGTCTTATGATATTGTTGGGATTAAAGTCTGTGTACCTCACTTTGTCTGTTAATGAGAATTTCTTAGCATTTATTGCTCTTATTTGAAGTCATTGTATTGTATTTATTTGAATGCTTGTTTATTTTTTATAGGTCATGGCAATTCCGTTGGTGGGTGGCTCCTGTATTTTGGGTGGTAACGTTTTTGTTGGGCCCTGGTTACCCCTTGTGGATCTCATGTAAGTTTGCCTTGAGATTTTACCAACCTGTTGGTTGTAGACGTTTCTGGTAGTTCAGTTGTTATTGTCAAATTGTGGGAATTGGTTTTACCTACTTTGTATAGGTTTTTGTTTAGACCTTTTGGTGGTCTTCTTTGTATTCCCTAGTCTCGATTTGACACTGAACATGGAGTTGGGATCTTTTGTATCCAGTCAATTCCCTTGTGTGTTTCAGAAACGTAACACACTTTTTTTAGTGTGTTTGTGGAGGAACTCTTTGTGTCCTCATTTTTAGGTTGGACTTTGTTTTGCGTTGTGTGAGCCTCTTTGGTTTGTGTTTTAGTGGAATGTCATGACCTGGTAATTTGTGTAAGTAATTTGATTCTAACTCAACGTTTTATTGAATTGATTTGATTTCTGATTATATTGTGAATTTGTGATTATTTCCAGTATGGTAGAGAGCTACTCTTATATTGTGTTTTTGCATTTATTACCAGTATTATATTTCACAGCTTTTTTTGTATTTTTTTTGTTTTAATCTTATTATTTTAATAAAGATCACATTCTTTATACTTATGTTCTGACTCCCACTTTCTTGATGAGTGTGACTCCCACACATTGGGGTCTCACATTTCGTCACAACCTTATTCAGTATGATGTTGCTCTATCAGCAGTTTCCAAAATTCATGTTCCACTTCTCCACATCACAGGCAGCAGTTTTCTATGACTTGAGAATATAGCATCTGTTGTAATTCTATAACAAGTGCCTCAACAATGGTGGAAGGAACATAGAAAAGTAGTATAAGGCGTGTTCTTCAAATACAGTCGAAACCAGATAACTCGAATTTGCAGGGGACCAAATTAGAACTTCAAATTATCAGGTCCTATGAGTTGTCAGTTTCATCAATGGGAATGAAAGTTTTTTTACATGACATGTAAGCTTATAAGAAATTCTCTATTATAGAAAATAAAAAGTTCAAGCTGCATTTGCAAAATACCTGAAAGCTTCATAATTAATTGTGCAAATAAATAATATGACCTAAAGACCTAAATTTATTAAAAATCAATGATATTGGACAATTTTAAAGGGAGTTTAATAACATACGCAGGTTTGTTTTTTTTTTTTGAAGATTGTTAACTGTTTCTAGCATTTTCGTCATCTATTACCACTCCAATTAGGAGACTAATTATTCTTTTTCCCCAAGAAAAGGTTGAGTATCGAGCAATGCATTCCTATTGTGAAACCATTACAAGGCTCGATCTTTGGATGTGCCCCGACCACAACAGTGTCGAGGTTGTTATTATATTTATATATATATAAAAAAAAAATCAGGATCAGTTGCAACCGGAAAATCAGTCGAACTGAAGAGGGAAATTCAGTGTCTGTGAAAGAGTTATCGTTAATTTGGACCATCAGATGACTGCCTGCTAAAAAAGAGGAGGTGAACATACTGTATATACCAGTGCATAAGCCGATCCCCGAATGGAAAAACACCATGACCCGAGCATAAGCAGAGGCAAAAAAGGAAAAAAAGCAACGCTTGAGAGGGAAAAAAATTATTAAAAAAAAGAATAAATTTATAATAAGAAAATCATTGTGTGAGAAAAACCATCAAAAGTAGCATCTTCTTCATCCAACTCTCCAAAAAGTTGATAAAAATTTTCATACATAATGTACTCTACATTGTATATATATTTGTACAATGTGGTGTAAGAGATATTAAATTTTATGCGCTAGTGCTTGGCGATAGTAGGCTGTCGATGTTCAAAAGGCATGCGGCAGTCTGGGGCAAATTTCCGCAGGGCAAATGACCAGACCCCAGACAACATATTTACTATTTTTGACACTTCCAAATCCAACATAGAAGACTTAGTTGGCACTTTAAATAATTTTTTTTCCTGGCATTAAGTTTACATATGAAAAAGAATTAGATAGTTCTCTGGCTTTCTTGGACATACTAGTCAGTAGAACCAAAGGGGGTAGTTTAGATTTTGATATACATGTATGTATAATCTTTAAAATTACAAATGCGTAACAGATACAAAAATTAAAACAAAAGCACTGTAAATTACATTTTATTTAAACTTGAGTGTTAAAAAATATTAACCCATTATTCAATTAACTTTGTATTTGAAGTATTTTATATTTTATAAATCATTTTTCGATCATGGTTTCAATTTCGTTTCGATCATCTTTCTGTAACGTATTTTTATTATAGTTACATATTTTTGCTTTTTGCTTGTGGAAAGTGATTCCTGATCTTTTTTTCATGTATGTAATAATATATTTTAATTGTAACATATTAACTTTCTTTATTAAAACATTCTTGGACGATTTTCAAGACGGACTTGGCATGATAGTTACCAAGGTTAGTGCCATCTTATTTTCAAGATTTAACTTATGCATTTGCTTTTTACAATGGAAAATTGAGGAAAACAATGTGACATAATGCACTATTAATGTACTCTATATTGTATATATTTGTACAATGTGCTGTAAGATATATTAAATTTTGTGCGCCAATGCTTGGCAATAGTAGAGTATCGATGTTCAAAAGGCATGTAGCAGTTTGGGGCAAATTTCCGCGGGGCAAATCACCGGACCCCAGAGCATTTGCTTTTAACAATGGAAAAGTGGATAGGAAATTGCGGAAAAAAGACGTGAAATAATGCACTATATATTGTTTATACTTATACAATGCGCTGTTAAGGTATATTAAATTTTATATGCTAGTGCTTGACGATGGTAGCTCATGTATCGATGTTCAAAATTTCGACATCGAATTTTTCGATCTTCTCGAATCTTCGACATTTCATTTTGAATTCATTATCTATTGAATAACTGTTTAAATTAATGTATTTACGGTATATATTGCAATGAGAGAACACGTAAAAATGCACTGGTTTCGTTTGAAGCCCCTCCCCCCTCATACTTTTTAAAATATGGCCGCCACAGCCTTTTAGATTCTGCGTATGCTGCAAAGAGAGAATACTTTTATCAAATTTATTCAAGCAGTAAAAGGGTTACCTTAATAAATGAAATCTAAACGGATTAATGAATTATTATTTAGTTTTTTGTAAACTCCGCTTATAAGAGTTTTCATCAGCTCTGACCCATGCATAGGCTGAATGTGGTTTTTAGGAGTCATTTTTTCGGAAAAAAAAATTCGGCTTATAGAAGAGTATATACGGTATGCACGATATAGTTTTTCATTAATAAATTGAACATACCGTATATACTTGTCTATAATCAGATTTTTTTCCCCTTAAAAATGACCCTAAAAACCACATTCGGCTAATGCACGACTCAGTTGATGAAAGTGGAGGGCTCTTATAAGTGGAGTTTACAAAAAACTAAATTTATTAATCCATTTAGAATTCATTTATTAACCCTTCCACTGCTTAAATAAATTTCCAATAAGTGATAATTCACTCTTTGCAGCATGATGAGAATCTCTAAGGCTGTGTGTGGCGACCACAATAAAAAAAATAAGGGGGGGGGGGGGGCTCCAAAAAAAAAACCAGAGCGTTTTTACGTGTTCTTGCAATACATCAATACATTAACAAACAGTTGTTCAATCGATAATGAATTCAAAATGGAACATCAAAGATTCAAGAACATCAAAAATTCAATAAAATCTTTTGAACATCATAGAAAGAAAAATAACTCCAAAACCACTACTCCACACAACAAATTTCAACATCGATATATAGGTACCATTGATACTATCGCCAAGCACTGCATATAAAATTTAACATACCTTACAGCACATTATACACGTATATACAATATATAGTGGATTACTTAATGCATTATTTCACATTTTTACCTCAACTTTCCATCCACTTTTCCATTGTAAAATCAAATCCCGAAAACAAGATGGTGCCAACCTTGGTAAACTGTCAATGTTCATACCAAGTGCATCTTTAAAATCGTCCAAGAATGTTTTATAAAGAAAGCTAAGACGGTTACAATGAATATCTATTATTAAACACAGTAAATAATTACTGTATTGCTTCAAAAAATAAAAATAATGAAAGTGAGGCCGATAAAAATGAGAGTGAAGATGATGTGGATGAGGAGCATTAGAATGAAGATTTTCATCAACTTTTTGGAGTCAGATGAAGAAGCAGCTATGTTTGATAGTTTTCCCACACCATGAATTTGTTACTATAAATTTAATCTGCTTGTAATTACACAAACAACTGCTTGTAATAGTCGTTTCTAATAATAATTATTTTCCCTCTGATGTGTTGCCTTTTTTTCCCTTGACTTATGCTCAAGTCATGGTGTTTTTCCACTTTTTGGGGTCAAAAATCAGGGATCGGCTTATGCACGAGTATATACAGTATATTGAATGAAATTAAATTAAAAATTTTAATTTTTTGATTTTGGTTATTTATTGCATTTTTCAAAACTGCATACATTATAAAACACTCTTGGCATACTTTACATATGTCCAAATACATGTATAGATAATTAATTAGTCCATTAAGATGCAAATTGGTTTAGGTTGCACAAGTGGTCAGTCGTTATGCATACAGGATGTCCTATAATATTTGAACAAATTTGGTAAATGATTGTATGGGTGATTTTAAGCAAAAAAGTTCACATGAACACGAGTTTGAATTTGAATGATAACAGATATGAACAGAAATAAAAACGCTGCCACCAAAAAATTAATAACTCAGGATCCTATAACTTCTATGATGACGAAATTTAGAGGACTAATAGGGTACATACAACTCTGTATACCGTTAAAATACTGATCGAATTCCAACAAGTAGTTTCAGAGTTACGTATTCAACACTGTAACATATGCTGGTACGTACTCACTTGTGAGCAATGTGTTACAATGTTGAGCGCAGAACTCTGAAATTACTCTGAATTTGATCAAATTTTAATGAAATACAGTTGTATGTATCCTATTATTCCCCCAAATTTCATCATCCTAGAAGTTATAGAACCAGAGTTATTAATCACTTGTTGATCTTGGTAGCAGCATTTTTATTTCTGCTTATATCTCCATTATCATTCAAATTTGGATCCTGTTCATATGAACTTTTGCTTAGAATCGCCCATATGAGCACTTACCAATAAACATAAGCTGGCCATTATAGTTCAAATACTGATATTTTTAGTGTTAATTTCTTAAAGTTAAGAAGTAAATGGTAAATTTTATTACATTATATAGGAAGTGCAATGAAGGAAATTACTTACTGCTCTGGATAACTGCTAGCAAAATTTAATTCATTAAGGATGGAATTTTTATTGCAGAGAACACCGCTGCAAATGGCATTCTGACCTTCAATAGATGAATAATCATAACCAGATTTAATTACAAAATATACGGGAGGACCCACAGCTAAGAATTGCTTTAGAGCTTCAAAATAATGAAGCATGTAAGAATCCTGAAAGTTGAATGATAAAATACTTATTGAAAATTAAGAATTATATTATGCTAATTGTTAGTTGTATTTTCAATTCTGTTAGAACTTACTCTAGGCATAGAGAGTTCTTGATCAAGCCCTATTTCTATTTTGTCAAGAACAGCAATGGATGAGCATAGCCACGTGATAAAAGAAACAATCTGCAAAGAAATCATAACTGTATTGATTTAACGTTTTACAAATTATGAAAATCCTACAACCAATTACGAGGGACACTCTAAACGTTTTTAACCAGGAACGTTGCACGCATGCACCAAATTTGTTTTACCTTCTCCATGTACTTCACTTTATCACAAGGTTGCGTGCAAGATTTGAGCGTGCCACGTTACATTGCTTTCGGTGGCATAGTTCTAAAGCTCACACACGGGCAGGCAAGACGTAAAACACAATTGAGCTGAATTAGCAGGCATAGCTTGATAAGATTTTCTATGATTATTCCAAAGGCTTAAGGAATTTCAGATTGTTTTGAAACTTTACAACAGACATTTCCTTGCAGTGCTCCAAGTAAAGTCACAGTTTCGTCCTGGTAACGAGAGTTTAAGGTGGCAAGACAATCACTTGAAGACAAACCTCGATGGATGGCCAGCTAATGCAGTTACACCAGAAAACATCCATGCAATGTCGGATATGATTGCGAATGACAATCGATTATTCTATTTTAAAATGGAGGCAAGCTTGGGCATTGGATCATCAGCAACTAAAACAATCTTGCAATGAAAACCTGCAACTTAGGAATATTTCATCAAGATGAACCCCTCATTTGTTGACCCAAGAACAGAAAGCATTCTGAGTGCAGTGGTGCCAAGAAAAGCTCAACAAGGAGGTATTAAAAATTTCAGAGACATCTGCTCAAGTGATGAAACGTGGCTCTATCATTATAACCCCGAAACTAAGAAACAATCCAAACAGTGGCTCAGTTAACTGAATACACAGAAACGCAAACATTCTCAGAATGTTGGGAAGGTTATGATAACAGGGTTTGGTGTGGCATCATGACAATGCCCCAGCATATGCCTCCGATAAGACAACTAACTTTTTCTGTGAAAATCAGGCCAATATGTTGACGCATCCGCCCTATTCTACAGTCTCGGCACTTTGAGACTTCTTTTTGTTCCCTACAATCAAGAGGCGGCACAGTGGGTTCCATTTCGACGGTGACGAAGACGTCCTAGCATCGTACAACTACATTTGGAGCCGAATGGTCAGGATTGGAAAAGAAATGCACATCAGACTGATTTAAGAAGATGAAGCTTTGTATAGAACCAGAGGGAGAGTACTTTGAAAAGTGTTAAAAGAATGGACTTCGTAAGATGCATGCAGCATTTCTGGTTAAATGGGGGCAGCATTTAGGGTACACCTTGTATCTACTGTCATAGAATGTGAACGACAAGCTTGACTTTTTATTCACACGAAACAAATGAAAGCATACATGAGCTTATCAGCAACAATTCACTGGTTTGTTTTCCTAATTTAAAATTTTGACCAGTGTTTCGCAAAGGTTTAAGTTCACTTAAACGCGCTTACCACAACTATTCGGACGGGAGTCTTCATTAGAAAGGGTGAGTATATGTTTTTAAATATCCTATACAAAAGTCCTGTACTTGGACTAATGTAATCATTCTTCACTGTTTGGATCCAACAACATACATCCATTTTACCATTCTAAAAATAAAAAAGAAACCATTTTATGTAGCATTTGTATATTTACAATAAACTTAAAATATCTTTCAACAGTTATTACAGTAAATTCGTCGTTATTTGGTAGTCAAGAAAGGAATTCATAAACAATTAACATATAATTTCATATACACATAAATAAAATTTGCCACAATGATACCTTGATTTAAACAACTTATAAGTTCTTCAATGATTAAAGAACTATGCCAGATATGCAACATCTTTCAGTACCTCTATCATTTTGAACTCTTTGGAAATCATTTACATTTGAAACCTTTATTGATGGTAATATCTAAATAAACTTTTTAAACTGATGTTAAAATCTTGTTCAAATGCCTTATGTTGTGAAAGATTAGAACATTTTGCAAATGCGGTCTATACAAGAGATAGTCATCATTTTATTGCACGAGTTCAAACTTCACCATAATATGGTGCAGACGGTTTGAAAACTTCCATGGAGAAAATACCACCCTTGAAAATGAGAATGGTTGTGGTCGTCCATCGAAAGTTCACGACAACCAATTGAAGACATTAATCAAAGTCACCAGCATAAATCCAAACGAGAAGTTGACCAAGAGCTCAAGGTAGACCCTTCTACAGCCATTCTCCACTTGAACAAATTGGAAAGGTGAAAAAACTCATTAAATGGGTGCCACACAAACTGAATGAAGTCAGGGAGAGGGAGGGGGGGGGGGGGAGAATACTTTTCTATTTAGTACTATAGTGACTATTTGGTGGTCTGAAACCAGACTTATTCATCAAAGCTTCCTGAATCAGGGTGAAACCATTACTACCTGGTCATAAGTTCAAAAAATCAACGACATGCACCAGAAATTTCAACAACAACAACAATCAGCATTAGTCAATCGGAAAGGTCCCATCTTGTTTCATGACAACGCTCAGCCGCACGTTGCAACGATCACTCGACAGAAGTTGAATGATCTTAGCCATGAAACTCCTGATCATCCAACATACTCATCTGTTCTTTCGCCAACTGATTACCATGCGAAAACTGCCTTCAATGTGTTCATTGCCTCCAGAAGTCCAGAATTCTATCCACTGGAATAAATATGCTTGTGTCTCATGGCAAAGTGTGTCGACTCAGCTGAATGTAACTTTGGTTAATAAAAGTATTTTTTGAAACGAGTTATTACATTTTAAAGTAGTTACTACATACATGTATCGGCCATTAATTTTGCACCAACTTGATTCTGGACATATAATCATAAATTTTTTTATAATCAAAGTTTTTATCCTCTCTCCTCGTTTATACAATATGTATGTATCTGCGTTAAACGTGAATACATAGGTTTAGTATTACCCATGGATTTCACTCGCCTGCAGAGTGGCATGGAACTTATTCCTCCCTGCAAATAGAGGACTACTGTAGTTGTTCAATGAATCAAGCCCATGAAGTTTTATTGTAAAGAAATTACTTTTTACTACCAGAGGATAAATTTGTCTAGCATTCTCCCTTTTCCCCTCTAAATACCTCATAACAAAGAAATTACTATAATAGCTTTTCAGCAATCATATACTGCTAATATACTTTGATGGAAAAACATGTTTTCAGAGATTAAAACAATATTCAACACAAATATAAAACTCACATCTATTCTTCGGCTATCTAATGATAGCAGACTAACAAAACATGTGATCTGCATGAAGAAAGCTATAAGCAGAGCTGTCCCAGCATACAGTCCAAACGTCTGAACAGCTGGCATTGAAGACATTGCACCTAAAATGGAAGTACGATAATGGCATTACAAAATAGCAAATCCATAATTTTCACATACACAAAAACCCAAGTAACTTATAACTCAAACTTCTGGTTAAGTCTAACTAAATTCTTTGTCCCATCCCACTGAATCATTAGTTAGTGAAAATTTCACCTGTTAACTCAAAACATTCGTATATTTCATTAAATTGGTCATTATTTTTTTTAGTAGAGTCTAACCAGCATATAAGAACTATCTGCTTATAATACCCATTTTCTATGAGCTAATAGCATCAGGAACTGGAGGTTTACTACAATTTCTACAGGTTTCATTCGTTTAAAACAAAATGTGACGTAGCATCATCCTGTAATCATACGGGAGGAACCTTTTTTCCATACATATACAGGGTGATCCAACAGTCAGAAAAAAACTCTACAACTCAATAATTCGGACACGCATGCAGATAAAGTTTCCGTTTGCACAGAAAACTATTGAAATGAAGTCAGATTTTTTTTTCCAGGAAAAAATTTAACAGTCTTTCAGCCAAAAAGAAAATGTTAGATTCTTCAGTTTTTGACCAACAAATGGCATTGTCAGGTTACGGACATCAGTTTATGCTCATTTTCAAGCAGTAAGATGGTGGATCAACTATCGGTGAGAAGGAACTATCATCTGCTATGGAAATAACGTGTACAGCAAATGCTGCTCTTTTCATACAGTCTGAAAATGTGCATAAACTGATGTCTGTAATCTGACAACGCCATATGTTGGTCAAACAGAACTTCATTTTAATCATTTCTATGCAAACGGAATATTTTTATATGCATTCGTGTGCGAATTATTGAGTTTTAAAGTTTCTTTCTGATCTTTGGTACAATCTGTATAATGCCTACAATAAATTACACTGCATTCATTGAGCATCCATCAAGGAATGCCATAGACTTGCAGAGGCAAAAAAAAATTTTGAATGATGGCCATAAATCCTAGAAAAAGGACATGTAGCACCTGACTTTAGAGACAAAGTTCAAGATTTTATAACTTCTACAGGATACATCTATCAAGAAGATCAATGTTGCAAAGGAAATCAACATATCAAAATCTACCCTATCGGGCATTAATCATTATCCTACATGCTTCGTAGAAGTAGATAAATGCCTATTAACTTCAGGGATTATAGACGATCAAGAAATCATAAACAGTTGCTCTGTACAAGTTGTACAGAGTGATGACGATGACTGCAGCCATTGTGAAGAGGGGCGTTCCCCAACAAATTCTGATGCAAAGAAGGCTTTGGAAATTCTGAAACATTATTTTGTCAATTTGTCAAATTTAAGTGATGATACCTTCAAGCAAATAATATTCATTTAAATAATTTAATTGATGTTAATACATTTAAAAATCTAAAACTGACATCCATTTCTGATTATTTTAAATAATTCCTGTACTTATTAAATTTCAATGTTGTAATAAAAGAGATAGGAAAATAAATATTTTTTAGTTTTCTCTGTTTGGAAATGAAATAAACGTGGCTATTATCAACAGAGTGTTCTTTTATCTGCAGTTCTTATATGCGGGATCGACTGTAACCAATAGCCTCTTTTTTTTGTTCAAATGCTTAAGTCCCGGATAAGTCGAATTTTAATCTGGTCCCCTGGTGGTCGTGGTAACCGGGTTTAATCTGTATGAATATTCTTGAATCTACGAGGGGATATCAGAGAATAATGCCACTTATTTTTTTAATGGAGGAAATTTAGTCGCTGTGCAAATATTAACATTGCCAAACAGAACACTGAGTAAATGCACAGACATTTAATAACAAGAATTGTTTCTGTGCACACATACTATGTGCTACCGGTCGTTTTACAAATGGTCACCACTAACACATGGTCTACAGTGGAGGAACAGTGAGGTGTTATAAGAGGTAAGAAATCCACTGAAATTCATGGAGAAATGGTATTTTAAGGTGCCAACATGGACTATTCCAATGTATGCAAATGATGAAAATGTTTTGGGAAAGAAGAGTTCTTGGGTGGCCTTGCCGATAAACAGAGTTCTTGGGCGGCCTGCATCAGCAGCAACACCAGCCATTTTTGAGGACATTAACAACACAATCGGAGAAAACCGTCGAATTTCCTTGAAAGAAGTGAGCGAAACGTTTCACATATCTATGGATCTGTATGGGATATGGTGCATGAGAAGTATGGATACCGCAAAGCTCTGTTCGCATTGGATTTCAAAAATTGACACCAGAACAAACCGGCAACAGAACTGCTTCCAGTCTGCAACATCTACAGCAGTACAACCAGGAGGAAATAGGGTTTCTGAATGGCACTTTCACAGGAGATGGGTCCTGGGTCTTGCACTTCACACCAGAGCCTAAAACTGCAAGCATTATGTGGATGTTTTGCAAAAATTCAAAGTTTCTCTTTCAGCTCGGATGATTATGCTTACAGTTTTTTGGGATATGCAAGGCATCCTACTCGTAAAGTTCCTGCCCAGTGGGTCAAACCGTCAATGCCACTACCTATTGTGAAATGTTGACTTAACCTCAGAGTGCTATTCGGGATAAGCAACCAGAAAGAGGACACCATGTTCAACTTCTTCATGACAATGCATGCCTGCATATGGCCAACGCCATCAAAGCAAAACTGGTCCGTTTCGGTTGGGAGGTTCTGGAACACCGAGCCCATAGTCCGGACTTCGCGTTTCAGATGACCACCTCTTCCGTTAAAAATAGATAAACATGTGTCGTTTCAACTGCACTTAGTTGTTTACCTTTAAGTTTTGTAATTTTCTTTGGAAAAAAGATTACTTTCTGATATCTCCTCATATATCTAAATTACAAATATCGGGAAGTTATAAATTTGTATAAAAAAATTAAAAAAAAATACTTAAAATTAATAAACTGAAAAAAGAAATACCCAAATAAAAGCCACATGCATCTGTGATACTAGATAAGAACATGCTCGGAGCAACAACACTGACTACACGGCCAATTTGATTCTCTCGGGGCTCATTTGGTTGCCGTTCATCTCGCTACAAAGATGAATAGAAGCAGTATAATGTAGGTTTCAAATTATTAAAATACCATTTTTTCTTTGTTATAATTTTCCAAAAAATCTAAATGTATTCGACAAACCTGGAAAGCTTGCACCAAAATAAATATGTTGTCAACACCAACAGCTAAGCACATGAAAGGCACAACTTCAATTACGATCAAGGTAGCAGGAATTCCAAAAAATCCAAATATACCAACTGATGTCATTACAGAAAATATTACTAAAATAATTCCCCCTAATCCTAATGTGATCTTAGAATCAATCTGAAAAAAAAAAAGTTCAAAAATTTAATATTTGTTTCAGAATCACAATCTCTGCAATACGTAATTTAAGTTTTCAGTAAAAATTCAGTAAAAATCTAATGCAAGGATCACTGATAAAGCTATGCCAACTATCCCCCCCCCCCCACCCAAGAAGAATCCCAGGCCACAATCGACATTTTCCGATGTCCAACCATGCATTTTCCGATATCGAACGATATCCTGTCGCCATCCTTGAAGCAAATTGGGAAGCCTCACCTTCAAGTGCCGACATGGCCAGAAGTGAGTGTTGGAGATGCACAACACACGTCTAAACAAGCAGAAAACATTTTTTTAGTTTTTTCATACACCAGCCTTGGGGTGATAGGTTTTTTATTCGTGAACTTTGCTTTTTTTTTTCTTATTCGCAATTCTTCGAACATGGTTTTACTTTCAATTTCGTGTCTAACATCTTTCAGACACATTTTTCCATTTCAGTTGCGTCCTTTTGATTTATGCTTGCTTTTCAACACAAAAGTAAGGGCGCTGAGGATTATAGCAACTTCAGTTTTCGAGTTTCTGGAAACTGACTGCAATGTTATTGCTCAATATGTAACGGAAACGAAAAATTCGCCCATTGCCTTTAAAACTCATCTTAAAATGTGGAAATTTTTTTTCGCCAACAGATGTAGTCACATGCAATATGAGACCTTCTTTTTGGAGTCCTGCGGAAAAACTCTGCGTGGCTCGAGCACTTTTCACATGAAATTCTGTATACTGAAAATGTGAATAACCAGATGAATACATGAAAAAAGCTTAAAATAAATGTAGTAAAAATTCATATTCAAGAAACGAAAAGACTTCTTTTAAAATGCTCCCAATGGATGCCTCTCCAACTACGGCCCTTTAGCAGTTCTACTCGACTTCGGTCATGTTGGAATGTTTATAGCCGAGTGAGTTTGACACAGTGTCGGAGAAAAACAGTGAAGAAAATGAATGTATTTGCGAAAGTAGAAGGAAATAGAAAGAAAATGAAACCATAGTCTGAAGCGACGTATCTTCAACCTTGGCTGCGGCTTTAGTTCGCAAGCTTTTTTCAGTGTTCTTTTTTTCTGTATATTCACATTCAGATATTGCAAAATTTTATCAAAAAACAGCCCGAGCAACGCCAGGTATATCAGCTAGTTTGGAATAATAAATAGCTGCATGACTTTGTAAATGATCCTCGCATGTAGTAAAAATCTGAAGTCAAACAAATTAGTACTATTTGTTTACAACAAGGGGCATAGTCAAGAGGAGGGGGGAGGGGGGGGGCTAAGGGGATGGTACTTGTATGACTAATGAGCTATGTATATGATATTGTTTTTTTTTTTGTTTTTTTTTATTTTGTTTGTCTATATTTAGTAGGGTACTTACCAGAAGTCGCTGACAACTAGTAGCCTGACCTAATCCAATAGAAATATAGCAAAACATAATGATGTAACTAATAAGGATAGTTGAAATGTCAGAACGGCTTTCCCTGTCCAACTCATCTTGAATGGATCTCTAATTAAAAGAAAAAATTAAAGTTCACTTACAAATTTTATTCAATTTTTAAAATCAAAAATAATATACACTCTTAACATTTACTCAATGAATTTATGGGAAAGTCGGATTTCCAAATATTTAAAATCACGATGCCATTTGATAATTACAGTATGATACAATACCTTCTCGAACTTCATTACATAGTTTAAATAAAATTTAATAAAACTACTGACATCCTATCAATGGAGCACGACCAGAGTGACAAAGGAGAACATAACATTTTTTAATAGAACAAATCAACAAAAATAACTTAATTTTTGTAGATAATATACAGTGAAACTTACCAATAGTGGACACCTTCAGGACACGACAAAGTATTCGTTATTCAGAAGAGTTCACTATTCAAATACTTCAATGTGCCTACTATAAAACCAGTTGTGATTGTTTTGATTACTTATTCAGTCAATGCTTATTTGTTATTTATGTTATCTTAATTTTTTTTTTTTTTTAGGAAATCGTAAGCACACTTTTTTTTATTCACGTAATGCTTTTTTTTTTTGACTCTAATCAGTGCAATAATAATAACACTGATTGAATCACATACAGTGGTGATACACAAGCTACTTGATGATTCACGTATGAATTTGGGTTACTTATTGAAAGAATGGCTTTACTTACGTAAGCAGAGAACACACGCAAGCAAGAAAAGGTCTTTTTTGAACTAAATGTAGAGAATTTTTCACCACTCATGTTTCATGTATAAAATCAAAAGTGAAAGTAGTGTCTGCTAATAGGAAGTCTAAAACAAAACCTTAGTGCAGGGAGTAATACAGCTTGAGTGTCTGCATTTGTTATTAAGAAGGTCCACTATTTAGAAGTATTGGGCCCATAGAAGGCAATGTAATTTTGCCAGGGACTAACGTAGTGTCCGCTACAGAGAAATACCGCTATTCAGGTGTTCATTAAGGGAAGTTTCACTGTACCGTAATATTCGGTTAATATGCTGGGGATTCTCTATTACAGAAGTTTAAAAATTGGTGTTGCAGACTATCGGTCACTGAAGGCTACCAACAATTTAATATTCACTATTGGGTCATTCCAAAACAAATTATCCAGAAAATTTTGGATTTGTCACCCACCATCTCAGATTTTGATGAAACTTTAATTTCTTAATCCTTCCATATAGATAAGAAAATATACCAAATTTTAACTGCCTACCTTAACTCGTTTTTTTTTATAGGCAGTTAAAGTTGTTCCGAGAACTCCAGACGAGCTTGTACTTTCAATGAAAAAAAAATTGTATCTTTTTCATTTACAGAGAAAATGCAATGAAAATTTGCAATATTCTTAAGAAAACTATGCTGATTTCAGAAAAAAATAACTAAACCCTTTACATTTATCTACTTGGCTATAAAAAATTA
>JAHWFO010025891.1:89967-110916 GCA_023313115.1 Rhysida immarginata
CTCGGTTTTAGCCACACTGATCTTCATCCCAGCTTCTTCACATTTGGCTGCAAACTGGTCTAGTGCATGCTGAAGGTTCGTGCGAGAAGACCCAAGGAGGACAAGGTCGTCAGCAAAGAGCAACCTCTCCACCAGGCAGTCGCCCACACAAACACGCTCATCGCCTCGGCTGCCCCTGTCTATCCAGTCCATAAAGATAATGAACAAGAGGGGTGACAGTGCGCACCCTTGGCAGAGTCCAACACCCACGGTGAACGGTCTTGACTTAATGCCATTTATCCGGACACACATCTCAGAGCTTTCGTACAGAGACATGATAGCAACCAGTAATTGCCCATCCACTCCATACTCTTGCAACACTTGCCAGAGCTTCTCCCGAGGAACTCTGTCATATGCTTTTTCGAGGTCCACAAAGCAAGCGTAGACCTCTTTTGCATACTCCCAGGATTTCTCAAAGATTTGCCTTAGAACAAAGATGTGATCCGTCGTGCTTCGGGCAGGTCAGAAACCACACTGCTCCCTCGAGAGTTTGGAGTCTATTTCCCGACTTCTCTTCTCCAGACACTTAGCGTACACTTTCCCAGGAATGCTGAGCAAAGAGATGCCTCGATAGTTGTTGCAATCTCTCTGATCTCCCTTTTTGAAGATAGGGATCACAATTCCTGTCTGCCATTGCTTAGGGGCCTGTCCAGATATCCAAGCAACCTGACACTCGAGTCAGCCACAGGATACCATCCTGATTTAAGGCCTTTAACATCTCGGACCGGATTTCATCATCACCTGCAGCTTTGCCAGTCTTCAGGGATTTAATTGCCCATCTGACTTCTGTTTCAGTGATACTACCGTGACTATTCTCTGCTCCAAGGTGCACCTCATATGCCTCAGTTGTTGTTGTCACCGAATTAAGAAGAGATGCAAAGTATTCCTTCCACCTATGCAATACACTCTCCTCAGTTTTCAGAAGCCTCCCATCTGAACTCTTAATAGTTTGTGATGAAAGAGACTTCTTTCCACAGAGGAGGCGCACGGTCTGCCAAAACACCTTGTTTGCCGAACCATAGTCTGCCTCCAATTTCTCCCTGAACTTCTCCCAGGCCTTGGCTTTAGCTGTTGATACTGTCTTTACTGCTGCTTTTCACGCCTCAGTGTACCGCACTCGACTTGAAGTTGACTTATTTGCAAGCTATAGCAAATAGGCTTCCTTCTTTGCCTTGACAGCTTCTTGGACTTCACCGTTCCACCATGCAGTCCTTTTCTCACTGTCCTGCGCCACACTCAGCCGCTTACGACCACAGCACAATGCAGCCGAAGTAATCACAGCAGTTTTAAACAACTGCCACTCCTCTTCAACAGTACCGCGATCGCTGGGTAGTTCTTTGAAACTTGAAGATATGTTATCTGCAAAGGTCTTCCTCACAGCTCTATCCTCCAATGCCTCCCATTTGATGCGCCAAGTTTGTCTGAACCTAGTATTTCGCTTGGTTGGCATGGATTCAGAGAACCGCAAAGTGCAGACAACAAGGTGGTGATCAGTTGATAGTTCTGCCCCTCGTCTCACACGAGTATCCAACACTGATCGGAATAAGTCGGCTGAAACAATTACAAAATCAATCAGTGACTTCTGGTCCATTGCATCCCTGAACCAGGTATACTTATGGACATCCCTGTGCTGGAAGAAGGTGTTTGTGATGGAAAGTCCATTGTTGCAACAGAGATCCAACAAGCACCTCCCATTCGCATTTAAATTGGGATCACCATTCCTCCCAATCAAACCTTTCCACATTTGGTCATCAGCCCCTACGTGTGCTTTGAAGTCGCCCATCAGGATGACAGAATCTGCACTCCCTCTCCTGCTAAGAGCAGCATCAACTTCATCTAGAAAAAGTGGGCACTCTGTGACTGCATTCGGAGCATATGCAACGAATAGAGGGAGAGAGAGACCGTTTCCCTATCTGAAGCCTCAGGAGACACAGCCTTCCACCTAAGGGGGTCCAATCTGCAACATAATCTGCCAGCCGGGGACTTGTGAGTATCCCCACTCCCGCCTGGGCAGTCATGTTAGGGTTGACACCAGAGTAGAAAAGCTACCACCCTCCTAAGTCCACAGTTCCAGAACCTGGACGTTTCGTAGAGGTAATACCTATCATATACAGTCGATACCGTTTGGCTTCCTCCACTAACTCTGATTCCTTTCCTGTCATGGAGAATACGTTCCAAGTGCCCATTGACAGCACCCGATCCCGTTGTCACTTTACCAGTTTCTCCTCTTGGGTAAAGGCATGCGCTGCCCCCGACCGTTTCCCCAAGCGCATACCGAGTGCACTGGTGGGGCTTCTCGGAGGCATTGCTCCGAGATAACAGCCGGAAGACCGTTGACTATTTTTCGAACGAGAGCCTCTGCCTAATTCCCGAACGCGGGTGACAAACCTGCACCACACCCGATGCACTATGGATTCTCTCATTCGTCGACATCATGAGATATATGTTTGTTTGGATACTCTTCGTCTCACTTCTCAACCATGACCTTTCTGGTAAGGGTGACCCTAAAGTAGCCGTACTACAACCAGCATAGCTCACACAATCCCTGAAGCACCCAAACCCCTGACCCACGGTAAATTTTAAATTATATACAATGATTATTTAACATCCTCTACATAGAAAAATGAAAGTGCAATGGAAAAGAGAAAATTTTTTATTGATATGTAGGTTATTATCATTGATTAAGATTATGATGCAAAAAAGTATTCGAAATTTCTTGTAAAATTTACTTTAAAATAATTTGTATGGAATCTTATGGAAACTTGAGATTCTGCCAATAAATATGCAAACTATGAACCACTTCATGAAAGAATTAAATTCGTTAGAGGCACCAATGTATTTTAAATACGAGGGGAAGTCGGTAAGTAAGTTAAAAATGGATATAGAAATGAAACAAATACGAGAACTGATTTGAAAACTACTTTTATTTCTCTGCATAATCTCAGTGTACATTGAGGCACTTATCCCTTTGTTTCACAAGCCTCTCAAAACCAGTAAGACAAAATTCTTTGGGCTGCTGCCTGAACCAGGCAGGGACTTCCCTTTATACAGTCTCAATGCCGTTTCAAATAAGAGGACCTAACAGCCTCGTCGTATGAAAAGTGTTCACCCAAAAAATGAGGGCCGAACAAATGGAAGTCGCTTATGGAGGTCCTCGAGGACTTCCCACTTGAACTTTCTCAGCATCTCAGTTGTCTTGTTGGCAGTAAGAGGATGTTCAGTCTTCTGGGATTATGAGGGCTTACTGCTTATCATATAGCCCTGATTTTTCTCTCAACTTCCATTTGTTCAGTCCTCTTAATCAAAACGACGAAGCTGTACAAAGGGAAGTCACTGCCTGGTTCAGACAGTAGCCCAAAGAATTTTGTCTTACTTGTTTTGAGGGGTGTGTGAAATGATAAGACAAGTGCCACAATGTACAGGGAGATTATGCAGAGAAATAAAAGTAGTTTTCAAATCAGTACTCATATTTGTTTCATATCAATATCCATTTGTAATTTACTTACTGATTTCCCCTCATACCATCAACCAATGAAGTTGTTATTCCAGTATCATAATTTCCCCTTAAGTATAATTTTAATATTAAATGGATACATTGAAATTGTAGACGTTACTGTAAACCCCCTTGTATAATGCGGTTCCCCCTTTTTTGCCCCCCCCCCAAAAAAAAAACCAAAACAGCAAAAATGCTATCTTCTTGAATAATGCGATCCCCATTTTTGACTCTTCATGAGAAATGAAATCTGCAAAAATATACAAAAAAAAATTTTTTTTTTTTTCTTTTACATTTTTTAGCTTTTGATGACGAGAAATTCAAATAAAAAGTGAATTAATGTATTGTATAATGAATTGAACATTAGAAGTTCTCAGGACAGAACGCAATCGACTCCCCCGGGACGCTGTTAGTCGTTGCAGGGCTAATATTATCCTCTTGTATAATATGGTCCCACAAATTTAGGTGCTTTTTTAAGTTAAAATTTTTTCGCATTTTACAACGGGATTTACGGTACGTCCTTATTAGAAATTTGCCTACTAGATTTTGTTTCACTGTTATTTCCTCTAAAAGAAAGGGATTTCTGACAAATAGAGATTAAAACAGAAAAAATACATATTCATCCTGTTTCTTGTTGTGTACATAAAAACTCAAAGTACATTTATTTTGACAACATTTGGAATTCCGATTAAAATTCAACTCTACTTCTATTGTGCTTAAAAATTCTTTTTTTTTTCTTTTCAAATAATAACTTACCTCTGACTGAATGCGAGTAGATGAGGAAACACAAAAAGCTGAACATCAGTAAAAGGAACATAATAACAGCAATAAATACCATCCCATCAAGTGATCCTATTGTAAAGCGACCATCATAGCGTTCGGGAAGATCATAAAGAGTCTGATTATCACATACATCTGGACAATCAGTGCAAGCACATGCTGACCCATGTAACTGCAATAATGAATGAAATAAGATTACTGTCAGAAAAAGGAAACTAACGTATGCTTAAACAGTATGAATAATCTAATAATCTATTAAATCTAAATCAAAATCTATTAATGAATATTTACTCATTCTTTTAAGATCTTTTACCATATATAAAAACTTGATACAGTATATTTCATATTTTAGACCTATCCCTCCCCCCCTTCCAAATTTAAGGGCATGTAGCATATTAAGATGCAATCAGTAATTAAAAAAAATATAGAAGTTGCATCTATTATTTCTTAAAATAAGCAATAACATAGTCAGCAGGGGTTTAAAGTCGAGGTGAGGGCAATTTATTCCACATTCGAGGACTCAGCTGTCCTTATCAGTAACAAGAGGCTTCACTTGAAAAGGTTTTCTACTTTTGTCAGCACCAAATTCATAGCGAGCATTTCATCGCTTCCTTATAAAAAATATACTGTTGCATTACATTTAATTGTTCAAAGTGAAAAACTGACCAGTTATAAAATCCCTAGCATGAAAGGCATTTCTGGATTAAAGAAAGTGGCAAAATTTAAAACATTTTTATACAGAACAGGTTCAAACAAACATGGTGAGGGAAGGGAGAGAAGGAAAACTGCTACTGTGAATTCAGTCATGTACCGATCGGCCTTATTATTTTACACAGGGAGAGTCAAAAATCACTGGACATAGCTGTAATTCAGAAATGGTATGTAAAATGAATGATGTGACTATGCTAGCTGTAGCTATCTTTAGGGACAGTTTTGCAGTTTGCCACCATTTTGGGTCAACGTTTATTTTCTTAAACGGGAAGAGGGTCATGTGTCATATCAAATAACACCAGTTTTATTTTCAGGAGTTCATTCCTGAAACTGGATTTCATATTGACACTATCATTTTCTGTTGCAGGTAATTGGATATGGCACTAATGAATCAGGAGAGCATTGAGCTGATCCCGATGTCCAGCGAACACCCTACCATACAATTGCTAAAAATTTCAACGCCCGGTACACCGAGAGAACCAATCGTGCACAGTACCATCGCATATGTGACATCACATTTCAGAGGTACTGGAACTGTTGAACTTAATCTCAGGACAGCCAAAAACATCAACCTATGAGCAACCTAAACAATGGTTTTGCCAACATTTGTAAGGAGAACACAGCACAGGATGGCTTGCAGCCGAGGAAACAGAAGGGCACAGTGCTCTGCCCTTTTTCAGCATTCCCTGCCCTTTTCTTTTTATTTATTTAAAGTATCCATTATGATGTATCCTTATATCCCTGATTTACTCTATATTCTGATCAAATGTGCCCCACTTTCTGAACAAATGGCCCTAATTATTGCTCACATCTCTGTCCTGCCATTTTGCTAGATGCAAGCCTGCATTCAAAGTACAGATGCCATCACGTTCCCCAGACGTTACACCACTAGATTTTCAACTGTGGGGACATCTGAAACAGCTTGTGTGTATGCTGTGAAAAATGTAAAGCATATGTCACCTTCAGCAACACATCCTACAGACTTACAGCATTACTCTCGACATTGTGTGCGTGCATAATGAATGGATAAAGCACCTTGAGCTCTGTGTTCAGCAGCAGGAACAAAACATTGAACACAACACATTGAACACATCCTTTAGCTCCTCAAACCTAATTTTTGGCGTGTGATTTTGTTAATAACTTGTGAACAACAACATAACCAAAATTCGATTGCAGGATTGAACTCCTAAAAAAAAAAAAACAAACGATATTTATTTGATATACCACACACTCCGTTTCCATTTAAGAAAATGAACCTTGGCCAAAAATGGTGGATTTCAAGATGGCAGCCGAATTCTAAAACAGTCCCAAAAGATAGAGCACCCGTCATAATTCCCTCTAGAATGGTCACATCATTCATTTTACACATCACTTCCAAAATACAATTATGTCCAATAACTTTTGACTTACCCTGTATATACAGTGTGTCCTAATGGTACAAGTCCTAAATGAAAAACTGAGTAGAGGACCTCAACACCTATCAGAATCGCCCCATGTATGTTAACTGATGTATAAAGTTGTATTCAAAACAAATATAATAATAATTAGAAAATTTTTTTCTCTATTTATTCAAAACAAATATCTTAACAAATTCATATCAAAAAAAACATTTAATTGTTAAAACTTGAACATAATAAATTTCTTGTAAAATTTTTACAGTAAAAAACCAGAATAACAATTAAAATTTTTCTACCATTGTGGCCTCCTGTTGCCTTTTTAAAGCATTCAATTGTTTTTTTAATTGCCACTCTGTTCAACAAAACGGGAGAATCGTTCAAGGTGTCCTTGTGTGCCAGCTGTGTTCAACATTGCGTTTACCTTGCTGCAACAGACAGGCAGTCAGAAGAGAAAAGTGCTCTGATCGAACCTGGGCACTTTCTTGCTCTAGCGTGCGAGAGCTATAATTTTTCCGTTTCAAACAGAAAACTCACACCACTTTTCTCGTGCAAGTTGCAGTATACTCGCGTGAGAAATGACTCTAGCGAACATGTGAATGACTTTGCGAGAACCAAATCTGACAAATTTTCTAGAGTGGCTGAAAAATATCGTGTGTGCAGGTCTTTCTAGCTTTCTATTCTAGTGAATGCAGCTTTAGGCATCAACATTTAAATGGCTCGCTATTACACATCTCATTGCTACCTGTTCTTCCCTATACGTATCCAAAACGTATTCAAAGAAAAGCCATAAACAGAATTAGTGTGATTACCTGCACATCCGCAAAATAGCACTGCGTGTGTTATTGACCAGCGAGTCGCAAGTTTTTAGTACTCGCTTACAAGGAAAATGATGGAATGTTAACTGTAGTCTTAAAAATAAATTTTCAAATGAGACTTCCTTTTTTCTTCTTACTACTTACTGTTAAGTATTTTTATCTATTACCATAATGAATCTTATTCTCTTCGTTAAGCTATTACTGTATCAATAGCCACAGTGATTCAGCCATTATTAGTCTTATCATTTACTAATATTGCTTAATAAAATATATTTTTAAAGAAAAGTTTTTTAAATATGGCCTTAATGTATGTTTTGCAAATACATTTTGATGTTTATTTTACAATTTTACTGTTTGTCACTCGTTGGAGAACATGGCTGGAAGTAATTTTCTTTTACTGTGAAAATTTTATTGCTATACATAAAATCATTCACAGCTTAGATGAGGTATCTGCATCAGTTTGCCTAGTCAAAAACCTTTAGTCACTTCTTCACAGAAATAAAATGAATTATTTTAAACACTGCTTTTCATGTTTTTGCTTCAATAATTTAAAATACAAGTAAAAAATGTTGTTTTAAATTTAACAACATACAAATTACATTATAAAATGCTGATCATCATAAATATCCAAACAATAAAATATGTGGGGCATTCAAATTTGACCTGGACTTTATTTTTTGTCAATTTCATTGTTGTAAAAATCTAAACTTTCATTATTGGGAAGGCAACTACCGCTTGTCATGCAAATGCAGCACCACTCATCCATTTGCCATTATAACCAATTTTGTTTAAACAAAATGGCAAACGGCGAAATGTCGACCAAAGTGGAACAATGAATAATTATAAAGTTTCTCCACAACGAAGGTGTGAAAGCATCTGAAATTCATCAGAGACTTCAAAGACTGACAATTCACAGAGTTATGTTTGCCTCCATCATCCATCTTTGCTTGGTGCCAAAGGAAGGCAAGAATCCACTGGCAATGAACCCCATAAGTAGGGTTAGGAACCTTAGGTAAAAACATTTTGTTTATGGTTTCAGTACTAAGAGTTATGCATAAAAATCTGTTTGTTTTTTTTAATATACGTGTTTTAGTTTAAAAGTTATAAAAAATTATCAATCATAAAAAATTTAGTTATATTTAATGGTTTGTGACATATTTGGGATTATCAGACATAAAAAACATATTTTGATTGCATTTTGTGCTACACATGAGAGGCCAATTGGCTTCTTGTGAAATTATTGTAATATCTGCTATAGCTCTACTCTACTGAAAGTCAACCATGCCAAAAGCGAAGAGATCTGCACATACAAACTGCCAGCAGTAAGTCCAAGAATTTGGAGACATGTTCTCAACAGATGGCAGAGTTCTTTTCTGCAAATGCTCTAACAAAAGCATAACTGCTGTAAAAAGATCACAGGGGAATGGGGTGACCGTGGCCTGGTTGTCTCGTTGGTTGGCTCGCTGATCGATGGGGTTATGCAACTTCAGGCGTGGCCAGCTGCTGGCTAGGTGACAGCCAGTGGCTTGAGGATTACTGCTGGGTGGGACAGCTATTTGGTGCACAGCTGTTGGGGGACTTTAGTCTGACCCATTTGCTGAGTGACCAGTGCTGGTTGTCCAGCAGCTAGTGATAGCCACTGGTTTGTTCGTCCGCCAGCAGCTCTTCCATCATGAACCCCCCGTGCTTCGGAGGGCACGTTAAGCAGTCGGTCTCGGCTGCTACTGTCATCTCGTAGCAGTCATTAGTTACTGGGATGGCTCAAAACTCCCTCGAAAGAGTAAGTACAAGATAAGACCACAGGGGAATCAAAGGTCAGAGTATGCAACAGAGCTTTGCACATGTATGTAAGAACGAGTTTCTCATTGACAGCATAAAAAATTTGGAAGGACTGCCTCTTCATAAAGCAGTTGCTATTGTGTTGGAGATTGCGGAAGCAATCGAATCAGTGCCAGTTTCACCTAAACGATTCCTTATCCATGCAAAGCTAAAAGATATTCTTGATAAAAACCTATATTGGAGTGTAATACAATTACCGGTAATTTCAAAAATTTTATCCGGAGAAAGTGTTACATCCCAGACCAGAAGAAATTGCTGCATTTTCCAAAGCCCCTATTACTTAAAGATCATTTTCGCAGTCCATGACATTTTCCAATCTAGCATGTTTTTCGACTTTTAACTTTGCCTGTATGCTCTCTGAAAAATGCTAATGTAGATTTCTATTTTTTCTCTTTCTTCCCCATTATCAATCAAACTAATTGCAGAGGTTCGCCCCATAAAACGTGAAGCTAAACGTGGTTAGTCATTGTAATGTTCAAAATTAATAAAATGATGAAATTTCTAATTATTCATATCCATTTGTTTGTTAAGAAGTACTGTACTTACATTTTAAGAGAATATTTATGCATTTAAAGAGAACATTTCAGTAATTTTAAGGGAATATGAACCTACATATTTTACATGTTTTTAGGACCTAAGGTTCCTAACCCTACTCATAAGGCAAGAACAGCAACTGCTGTCAATGATGGCATCATCGCATGAACAAATCAGCTGATAAGGGACAACAGGCAGATTCATGTCCAAGAATTGGCTTCAATACTGAAAATCAGCACTGGCAGTGTGGAGATTATCATCTACGATAAGTTGAAATTCAACAAGATCTGTGCCAGATGGGTCCCTAAGCAACTCTCCAAGGATCACAAAACCACCTGGGTAGAAATCTGTTCCATGCTGCTGTAGCAACATGGCAGGAAAGGTGACAGCTTCCTAAGGAGTGTTGTAACTACCAACGAGACATGGATTCACCATCATACTCCTGAAAGCAAGCGTGCCAGCATAGAGTGAAGACTCACTGACTCACCACGACCCAAGAAATTCAAGATGACACTGTCGGCAACGAAAGTGATGGTGACTGTATTCTGGGACATTAAGGTATAGTGTTGATTTTCTGGAAGAACGTCGAACAGTAAATGCAACCTACTACTGTGACATTTTGAGGACGTTCCTGAAGCCAGCACTAAGGAAAAAGAGACCAGGACTCCTTACCAGTGGTGTTTGTTTTCTGCAAGACTATGCCAGACAACAAACAGCCAAACTGACTAAGGACAAACTGATGGAACTCAAATGGGACATCTTAGCACATACAGCCCAGATCGCTCCCCTTGCGACTATTGCCTTTTTGGACCATTAAAAGAGTTCTTGGGAGGGCAGAAGTTTGGCTCCAATCAGGAAATGAAAAAGGCGGTCCTGACATGGATTCAACATCAGTCTGAAGATTTCTACAGAACCAATATCCAGATGCTCCCAGAACACTGGAAAAATGTGTGGAGAAGCAAGGAGAGTTCTTTGAGAAATAACTGGTGTGTGCATGTTTATTTGCAAACTACAAAAGTGTGTGTGAGGGGAGGGGAGGTAAAAGCTGGCCAATTTTGCATTACTAATTTATGGACGACCCTAACTGATTTTATAAAAAATAAAGTCCAGATCAAACTCACAGAACGCACCTCGTAAATGACAAACTTAAGAACTGGGTTCAGATGATCGCGTATTATCATGCTACAGCATGCATACTGTTTTTTTGTAACTGTTCAGATGACCGCAACAGCACCATTAGACTTCAATCAATCTGGACCTCAATTTAAACTGGACATATTATACGAGGTGCAGATAAAATTCAAGCTCATTTACAAATTACTTTGTAAATGACAGAGAATTAGAGCGGCAGGATATTAGTGAAATGTCTAGAACATCACTAGTAGGAGAATGGTCACAGTAGGTGTCCTCCACAGGTCCAACAGTGATGTCATCTTTACCTTGTATTTACTTATAGAGAATCATGCCATTGTAGTTCTGCATTCTATATGATTTAAACATTATAAAATAAAATTGCATGCATAAATAAATTTTAAAAAGTTTCTTTTCTTCAAATTTTTAAATTTTCTTTTCTTTTGAATCTTCATCACTGCAAAATACAGAGGTCGAGTCAAAAGTAGTGACTGATCACCGCACAAACTTTTAAATGGGCACCAGACAGGAACCACTCATTGCTAATCTTCAAAGTAGAGTCTGTCATTCTCAATGGTCTTCATCCAATGACCAGCCAGTTGGCGGATGACCTGGCGAAACCACTCCTCCGGTTTCTGGGCGAAAAAGTCACACACAGTCTTCAACCTCACTGAAGCGCCATCCATGCAGGAAGTGCACCATGGACCGGAAGAGATGTAGTGGGGGCATAACTCGGGAGCTCCTGGTGACCTTTCCCATGGTGTGCAGATGTCGAACCACTCTCGATTGTGATGTTCCGATGTCGGCCACTAGTCCACAGGTGGTGCTTCCTTGGTTGGCTTCCACTTGTTGCCGTAGGGCTGCATCATCTACTTCTTTGGGTCTTCCGCTCCTTGATGCATCTTCCAGGCCCATGTTTCCAGATGAAAAGCGGAAGAACCACCGTCATGCTGTCCATTCGTTGGTCACACTCCGGCCTTCCACCCTGCAAATTTCGGTGGCTGCTGCTCGCGCACTGGTCCCCTTTTTCCAATAGTGACGAAGGAGCCTGCATATCACCAATTTTTCTGCCATATTTTTACACTGCCTGACGCAGGTGGCATAATGTCTATGGCATTCAAATTTGTACTGACGTTTCTTCCCACTCATTTCTCTTAATAAACTGCGATATACCCTTGTGGTAAATTATTTTCGCCCAAGTATTCATAAACCTTAACCCCCCCCCCCCCCCCTCCCGAGTCTGCCATTACTTTTAACTCAACCTGTATTAAAACCAATGGCTTCCATGCCCTTTTCTCCATTATTTTATTGAAATATTCTTTGGCTTTTCATCATTATTATTATTATTATTATTATTATTATTATTTTATTATTTGTTATTTTATTTCATTAATTTTTACATTAAATTAAAAGATAAGTGATTGTATCTCATGTTCATTCATAACTTATACATATTTCCAAAGTGAAATAATATAAATGTCTGGAATTCATATCCCAAATTGCCAGCCTTTTCTCAATAAATAACTTGATACTGAAGTCATCATCGTCTATTTGCCATACTTTCACTGACCCTCCATGTGTCCGATCACAAGTCATGCGAATAACTGAACGGTTCAATACTGAAAGTTAGTATTTCAATATGTGCGATGTCGTAACCTTATGCGGGAGCTAAGATACCGGCGACAGAGTAGAGACTGTTGTACGTTAACATGAGATCATGTGTACAGTGTAAGGTGATTGTTTTCATCTAGTATAAGTGCGTAGGGCAAATATGAAACCATCTGAACTCAGACTTACACGAAATGTGAAATTGGCATTAGCATTAAGCAGGATTCGCTAAAGCTGGTCGACAGAGGCAGCAGCGCGGTTATTTCACATATCTGCCACCTCACCTGATTTTAACATTGGTTACTGCACGAGTGATCACACTAATTCTATTACAGTGTATAATCGTCTATAAGCAGAAATTTTTTTTTCTTCCAAAAAATGACCCCTAAAATCCACATTCGGCTTATGCACGAATCAGAGTTGATGGAAGCTCACATAAGCTGAGTGCTTCTATACGCGAAGGCCTCTTAGAAGTGGAGTTTAAAAAAAAAAAAAAAAAACACTTTAAATAATTTATTAATTCATTTAGAATTAATTTATTAACCCTTCCACTGCTTAAATAAATTCCTGATAACAAATCTATCCCCTCTTTGTAGCATAATGAGAAACCTTTAAAAGGCTATGGCAGCCATATAGTTGACATGGATGCTGGCACTTTCGATGAAAGTTTAGCATTTCGGACTTTATCCCAAAATAGAAGTAAAAGAACTCATAATGGTGTATAAAGAATACATCAATGCATTAATCTAAACATTGTTCAAAAACCTAACTTAGCGGTGATTCCTGATGGCCTCATTGTGATCTTGCACCACTTGATGTATGCTTAAACAAGCCTTTCAAAAATCGTGTGCGGAAAAAATGGGCAAGAATGGATGTGCTCTGGGAAAGCACATGTAACAAAAGGTGGAAATTTAGCGAAGCCGGACGTTCCACTCATGATAAACTAGGTAAAAGATGCGTGGGAAGCATTCCCCACACATTTTGTTCGTCGTTCGTTCTTAAAATGCGGTATTAGCAACACTTTATGAAGAGCCCGATGACGATTCCTGTAATGAAAGTGATGCTGGATGAAACCAAGACTGAAGACTAAGCGGATGAAAAGTATGAGAATGAAAATTGTCATCAACTTTTTGGAGAGTCAGATGAAGCCATGTTTGGTGGTTTTTCCACACCATGATTTTATCACTATAAATCTAATCTTCTTATAATAGTTGTGTTCTATAATAGATTTTTTTTCCTCAAGCATTGCCTCTTTTTCCCCTTGGAGTCAAAAATCGGGGGTTGGCTTATGCATGAATCTGCTTATAGACGAATATATACGATAGTTATGGAAAAGCGAAAACAAACTGATTTTTAAGAGAAAAAGGAAAAGGTTTTATATAAAAAAAGTTAAAATTTACCTCTACTGCTTTATTACAAGGAACAATTTTGAGATCTAAGGGGCGATAAATTTGTCCTTCATCCACAACTAAATGCTCTGAAAAATTGAACTGAATTTCAAATGGTGCAAACTCATTGTTGCCCATGCTTTCCAACCAGTTGGTGCTATTGCAGGTTTCATGACTGTGTTCTCCACACATCACATCCATTGCTTTCATTTCTGTACGTGTTACATGTTGGCAGGATTTATATAAATGATCAGCGTAAGAACCACGAGCATAAAACTGGACCTTGGAGATAGAACGCTTTCCTATGGGGAAAAAGACATTTCAAGAATCATTCTGTAATCTCAAAGAAATAAAAAATATTTTCAAACTGATCACTGCTTACCAGTCTCTTCCATCTGAAATTCTACTGGTTTTAAGAACTGGCTCTGGTGAGGGCTGCATGTCAGAGCACAGTAAAATTGACGAAAATTGTGCCAACATGATGGGCACCCTTCAAGCAGATTTTGTGCTAACTTCAAATTTCCTTCATAAAATGTCTTGATTTGTTGACCATCACAACATGTCAAAGCTTTTCCTAAGATTAGAAAGGGAAAAAGAGGAAAGTCAAATTCAGCCTAGTTGTTAATATTTACAAAAATTCAGATATTAATTTCATGAAAACTTTATACCTATCCAATTTGATAAAATATTAGTGTATATACTCATGTATAAGGTCAAGAAATTTAAAGATAAACTCCACAGAAAAATTAGACACTTTTTTGGAGTCATAACATTAATCCAGGTTAATAAAGTATATATCATTCAAATTTTTTCAATTTATCCTAATATTTTATTAAGACACATGATCCATCTGGTCCAACCAGAAGAATCAGTGGAACATGAAATCATTTCCTGCCACGAGAATCTGACGGAATTTCGTCACCTGGTTGTTTCTGATCCTATTCTAGCATAGTTTTGATTCTACTTATCGCAAGAGTTTGCTAACCTTTTCTATCAGAATGCCTTTATATATTTCTGTGTTTGGGTATGTATACAAGAAATCTGATAGAAACTTCGCATTTCATAGATTTCTACAATCAGACTATGAAGGAGTGGATTAGCTTTTGCCAGTGAGAGAACTGGCTTCCAAAAGCCAACAGTGTAGTATGCTCAGTCATTTTGAAGCCTCATGCTTTTTCTACGATTTTGCAGTTTTAAGATCATTGAAACTGCATTCTGTTCTCATTCTTAACACATCTAATTCTGGTGATCTTCAAGAACAATGACCACGACAGACATATGCTAAGCAGAGAAGGAATGAGGTAGGCCTATCTGCTGTCATAAGGTACATGCACATGCCGCAGGACGGGTTTGAATATCTATTAGAACTCTATAGTAGTCCTGGTGCAGTAATGTCTATGCGAGCCAACTCGTCTTCACAAGAATAAGGAACAGTGGTGGTAAAGTTCATGAAGGAGTGGGGTGAAAAGAATTTGAATAAAGATAAACTGATGAGCGATAAATGGAACCGGTTTATTGAATTTGATTCTAAAATAACTTTGCAACATAAATACAATATCTACTATTCCTTTCCTATTCACATTTGGACAAAGCAATTATGGAACAAGGCACTTAAAGGGATTCAAGGAATTAAAAAGTATTACAGGTTTAAATACAGAGCAAGTCAAAATGATGGAGCCGATTAGTTTAGTTTCCATGCAGTGTTTTCACTTTCTACCAGTAAGGGTCAGCACCCAGTGGTTAAAGGAAATGGCGTTGACTGGAAACAGATCGTTCTGTATGCTTGACCCCATGTGATTTCTTCCTGTGGGGGTTTCTAAAGGATCATGTGAATGTACCACCATTGTCAACAACATTGGATGACCTGCGTGCCCGCGTCACTGCAATCCTTATAGATATTGACTGCAACATGCTACGAAAGGTATGGCAGGAGATAGACTATCGGCTTGATGTGTGTCGGGTTATGCAAGGCGCTCACACAGAATACCTGTGATGTGATGTGATGTGTCTGAAGTAACCTTTGAATGTTTACCTTTCGTAGCACACATTTCACAATACCATATGTTCATTAGATTTCACATAGTAACTTCTGAAAACGGGTCCATGATACATTATATTAGACTCCAACTCCTCTTTGTGAAAATGGAACCCAACTTACAATCGATAGTTTCAAAAGCTCGCTTATGCTCATAAGGCTACCTCTTACCCAGGGTTGCTCATTAATTTAAACTTCAGTATACTTAAAAATAAAGGAAAGTAAAATTTACTTACCTGAAGAATCGACATATTCAGGACAAAGAATTTTTAAGAGATTTGTGTATGTAGTATTCGTTATTTCCCGTGGTGGTCCAGAGTATTCACAATTATAAGGATGTAAATTATTTGGATTATGACCACATTCGCCATACCAAATGCAGTGATCATTATTAGCAAAACAATATATCTGTTAAAGAAAATTTGTAATTAATCTAAACGTATACTCAAATTCATTTAAAGTTACATAACTGCAAATAATTAAAAATATACCCCGAGTATTTTAAACAATTAACTACACAGGTATCCTGGAAGGTCAATAGTTCGTGTGAGCAGTATGGAATGAGTTACTGGTATTATTTTATTTCAAATATTATTACTGTATAAACGTATAGTCTTTTATTAACGGTTTCTGAGATACAGCTATTTAAAATCATATTCCTTCAACGTTGTGCATCATATAATGGTTTGAAAACTTGGTCTACAACTATTCCCTACAATTTATTTAGGAAACTTTTAAAACGCTACTTACTTGCAGAAGAACTTCAGCTATAATTCTCTTACATTTATTTTTAAAACTCCCGATTCAAACACAAGTTTATAATTATAATTTTTATTTATAAAATTACTCATCTGTAACAAGATATGTTTTTTTTTTATAGCCGCTTATATTATAAAGCCAAACATGATTGTTTCAGTTGTATAATTTATGAGAAATGGCTTCAGGTCATTTATAATCACCTATTTATGTCTAAAGTTAAATTTTTTTGTTTGTTTTTGATTGTAACAATAATATTGTTATTTTTAGCAATTAGTATCCATGTCTTATTGTTAATATGCCACAATTATATAAGTATTGAATACTGATACCTCATTTAGTATCTTAATAGTTTTCCATTTAGTTGCATTAATATAATTGTTTGTTAGAGACTCCTGCATACTACTGAAAATTTGCGAACTTATATAATACCTAACAATATATTAACAGCTACTAATCTTTCTTATATAACCTTAAAATTTTGTATTAATTGTAAAGCATTTTATCCGTACTTTGAATTTTGGCACCCACTAAGACCTAACTTGTCGGTTCCCTACCATACTGGTCTTAGTTGGGCTCCGTTTGCAACCAACCAACCAACCAACCAACCAACCAACCAACCAACCAACAAAAAGAAATTAAACAAATAAAAAGAAATTAAAATTTTGAAGTCTCTAATATGGTTTTTATTTTATGGCATTAACATTCTAATAATTTTATCATAACAAATCTTCGAAAATTCCACCACATACTTCAATGCATTTTTCAATTCTTGTAAGAATGTAGCGAGTTGCGTGCCTGAAGTATCTTCAGGTTCTCTTATTTACAGCATCTGTTATACATGCAATCAGTCTGTCTTGATCGCGTCCGCTAGGAAAACTCTAGCGAAGCTACGATACCTACTGTTATAGTTAAGTTAGATTAATGTAAGTTAGATTAAGTTAGATTAGGATAGTGTAAGTTAGGTTAGTGTAAGTGTCAGACACTTCGCAGCTCGAATGAGAGCATGCGCAGAAGGTAAAAAGAACAACAGCATTATGTATCGTGAGTGGCACTAGCATCAAGTAGAGAATAGAGCTGATGTCTGGCCAACAGAAAAGGGGTTGAGCAAGAAGCAAATGCAAGAAGAGGTGGTTGCTTCCGCAGAAAAATGCTCTATGGATGGAAGCACGCTGTGCAAACATGATACTGGAGCAAATAAACATGGAGCAACAAAGGAATACTTTGTTAATACTTTTGTCATTGCCACCTGTTTGTTACCTGTCATTGATGGGACTTCCCTAGTAAAATAATATTTAACAAAAATCTTTCTAAAAGTATTTTTAAAAATTTGTAATTGTTCCTAAAATTTTTATTTTACAATAAAAAGAATTCATTCAATTTTATTTATCCTTAATATTTTCAAAATTATTTCAACCCCTTACAATTTAAAAATTTTGTCAACTTTTCATTTGTTCATATCAGTTTATAAATTTTCTTATAGAAATTATAAAATTCCTTGAATTTTTTTGGATTCTATAAAGATATAATGAAAATTCGTAATTTAATTTTCACAATTTGTATTAACAGGGATCTAGCTACACTTGCAACTAGCATTATAAATCTTGCCATTTCCGCAACCACCACTCAGATTGCAAGTCAAATATGGATTATAGGGTGTAAGCTGTATCAATAAGATTTAAACAAGACTACTGGCATCCCAAGGATTGCAATTGTAGCTGACCATCATTCTTGTTGTACTACAAAATATGCCATTTTTCCATGAAAAATTAATCAGCACTCAGCCATTTCTAGCTAGAATTTTCCCATATTTGCTCTTTTTCCTGCTCCTTTTGAACAAGACTCGATGAATGAAAGAAGAATATACATGATCGTCAGAATTTAATTTTATTAAAGACAAAATTTTCAATTAATGGAAATATCAAGGTTAATGTATAAACACTTAAGCGAATATATCATAATTGTCTTACCACGAGTTTTTAAATTCAACAGTTGCTCAGTGCTCCACCGAACGCTGCAGCAATAGAGTTGTTAAAGGCATTGTTGAGCTCTGTTGAAGGCTCTGACGTATGCAAAGCGCACTGGTTCGAGATTACAATTTGCAGCAACCCATTTCGTTGTTTGTTTTGTTGCATCAGTATTAATAGAAATGGCGGTATCCAAGAATGAACTCGATTTTGTGTATGAAGATAAACAATTTTCGTTACAATTAGATGTTGGCATGGCTAAGGAGGTTGCAAAAGGTGTATTAATGATCCTGAAAAGATTTCTTATCGAGATGTTTAATAATGGGCAAACACGTAGATTAAAAAACCAGCGACGTGATGTAGGATAGTTTTCCTGTGCGAACGAGGAGATCGTGGCAGATAGCTTGGCAGGTGACTTTTGTTTGCAGCAGAGAGCCAACAATAGCGTGGTTTTAATACTGCACTGTTGCGTACAACACAGAGCAGCATGACGTCATTTTTGATGCTGCAGCGCTGAAGAACTATTGAATTTAACAACCCGCGGTTATAATTTTTAATTTAACACTCCTTTTTCCCAATATAATATCTTATGGGATCGTAAATCCTTTGGTCCCAATTAAAGGATACTGCTATTTCCTAAGGCACCATACTCCCCACAGTCTTGGAAATGGTATTGCCTCTATTTTACGTCTTGAAACTAGTTTCATTCTTCATTATCTTGGAAATATTACGGCCGCAATTAGCTTTTCTGAGTAGCCCCAACCTAATTATCAAGAATTATCACCCCAATTTCTGGAATAAACTATCCAGAGTCTGCGTTTAAAAAGTTCCGGTTTACTGTACATTCATTCATAAATAGATTTTGTATATAAGTATTTGTTTAAACAATACAATCAGTAAGTTAATCAATCAACTATTGTTGACTCAAAATATAAACACAACCAGCCGATTGTTCACACATTCAAGAAAACAAACCAAGTCTATTTCATATATATAGATTATTAATTTGTTTTTAAAAGACTTATCTGCAATTTTAGTTTTTTTTCATCATTGTGGTAGTATTACACAGCTGTGAGTTAAATTTCAGCTTTATACCTTACTTTCAAGTTGCATGTTAAACCAGACAAATGTACATAGATACATACATGCACATACAAACATTGTACTTTATATGTATAGATAATCAGTTACTCAAAGAAGAATTACTCAGACCATTAGAGTACCTATTGTGTCAATAGTTATTATAATGGTCTGACAAGGAAAAATCCACATACCCGGACTCACCAATTTTTCTTAAAATTTTATGTGTAGCTTTAAGGGGGGGGAGGGGGAGGGAGAAATTGCAAGAAACTTAGGTCTATGTTGCACAAACATAAATAAGAAGAATGGTACTACTTTGCAACAGTAATGCCCTGTCCACACGATAAATGTTCGGCTAGTTTCTGAAACGAGATTAATACGTTGAGCTAGCACGACATTGCATCTTGGGTACCCAATATTCCATTCGTAGAGTAAGTTTAATGAACATGACTGCATCACTCGCTTCAAGGTCTCAGTCTTGCATCTAGACAGATACAGAAGGGCACGGCACCCTGCCCTTTTTCGTTGAATTTATAAAGTAACCATTGTAATGTGAACTTATATCTCGAGTTGCACTACTTTCTGACCAAAAATTCCCTAATTATTGTTCACTTCCTGCCGCCATTTTGGTAGATGCAACCCTGGATCTGTTACGGATAATTCAGAAGTGAAACTAACTAACTAACTAACTAACTAGGCTTAATTTGGGAGGAAAATTATGTACTGAAACAAATGCAAAATACTGACGTAGAGTTTGCTGAAGTTTTTAGAGCCCAGAGTCGGGATAGTTTAATGAAGAAATGGGGGCGATAGTTTTTCTTGGTTAGCTTTGCATGATATAGCTGAAACAATTTTTATTAATAAATAATAAAAAATTTAATGAATAAATGATAAAACAAATTTAATCAACAATTTATTTAAAACAACAATAATTATAAAAAACTCGGCTAAAACTCTTGACTCGGGGATCTAAAACGTCCCGACCGACTGTACTGTACTGCTGATTATTCCTAAAGTTCACCTGGAAATCACTCATCACGGATTAGTAACAATCCGTGACTAAAATCCGTGAGGGGGGACAGTGCGAACACCCTAGCCTAGAATCTTAAGCCAAGTTAGCCAACACGAGCTGAGCTAGCTTCATCGTCTAGCTTTATAGTGTGTACGGAGTATAAGAATTCAATATAGAGACCCCTTATGGTCTTAGACCATTCTTAGACTTCTAAGAATGAAACAAATCTATGTAATAAATTCTTACTGTTGCAAAGTAGAACCTTTCTTATTAAAAAAAATATTTTTTTTTCCTAATTTGCAAATATAAAATACTAGCCGATATGCCCGGTGCTGTTCGGGCTGTTTTGATGAAATTTTGCAAT
>JAHWFO010025891.1:118192-144315 GCA_023313115.1 Rhysida immarginata
TGATGAGAAACGAAAGAAGATAGAGCTCTTTTACACTTTCTAAATATAAGGGTCGTATAAATGAAAAAGAAAGTTTGTGTTGGGGGGAAGGGGGGGAAGACGACATGTAGGATCGTAAGTTTTTGTTTTCAACAATAGCAAAACCCCACGTGCAAGTGTTGCATCACGTGAGAAAGAACGATAGCTCACGCTTCGAAGCTCTGTGAGTTATCGCTTCGCCAAACAACAAAATCCCCGAAAAAATCAAAAGCAGTTGCAAACAGCACGGGGAAGGTGATGTTGACAGTGTTTTTTTGATCGCAAAGGCCCGATTTTACTGGACTTTCTTGAAAAAGGCACTACAGTTAACGCAGCACGATATGGGGAAACATTGAAGGCACTGCGTGTGGCCATCAAATGCAAGCATCCTGGACTTCTTACAGAAGGAGTGCTTCTTCTCCACGACAATGCGCGTCCTCACACCTCAAAAGCAACAGTAGACCTCATCAAAAAGTTCAACTGGGAAGCAATGCAGCATCAACCTTACAGCCCTGACCTATTCCCATGTGACTTTCACGTGTTTGGGGATCTCAAGAAACATCTGAAAGGCTGCAGGTTTCAGTCGGACGATGAAGTGAAGGAATAGGTTTTGGAATGGTTCCACACGCAACCGAAAGACTACTTCCATAAAGGAACTACACGCTTTGTTATACAGTGGGATAAATGCCTTAACGTGTTTGGAGAGATTTTTAAATTCCTTGTATACACTTTGGATAAAATAAATAATTTTTGTTTTCATTTGTCCGACCCTTATATATTTCCACATAGTTTCCAATTTATTTAAGCACTTGTTATAAGGCTCAATGTACTTCCACATGATCACTTCATAAAAGCTGCCGCCGGTGCAGCAAGTCACAAGTTTTCACTTGTTCATCGTCGCTGAAATGCAGGCTGCTGATGATCTCCTTTAGTTCCCGGAATAGGAGGTAGCCACTAGACACGAGATCCAGACTGTAAAGCGGGTGGTCAAGTTGTTCCCAACTAATCAGATCCTTTGTTTGGGAACAACTTTACCACCTGCCTTGCAGTCCAGACCTCGCGTCCAGTGGCTATCACCTGTTCCAGGATCTAAAGGAGATCATCGGCAGCCTGCATTTCAGCGACGATGAACACAAGTCAAAACTGCGTGACTTTCTTTACCGGCAGCAACTTCTATGAAGTGATCATGTGGAACTATATTGAGCGCTATGACAAGTGCTTAAATAACCTTGGAAACTATGTGGAAATATATAAGGGTCGGACAAATGAAAACAAAAATTATTTAAATATTTGTATATTTAATAGTGTATTTGATACCAGTATGAACAGTCTATTGCAAAAGCGTTTTCACTTAGGCGAATGATGGTCGGCTTCCTAGCAAGACATTAAACCAGTGAGATTAATCGGTTCAGGCAAGAAGTAGAGTTCAAATCACGTTGGACGATGTTATTTATTGTTTATTAGAAATGGAGATAGGTAGGCATAATGAGTGACATTAAACTGTTTTGATTGAAATCTCATTTTGATTAGGGAAGTTTTTCTTTAATGTTAATAAATCAATGTACTGGGTGGGCAAGAAATAACGTGAGGTGTTCAGAGCTCGCTAGCAGGAATTCTATTAGGCCAAATACAGTACATTTTGGTGTATATACTTAGTGGAACATGCAGTTTTGATTTCTGCAAAAAAAAAGTACCAAAAGTCGCCATAGGGGGCACTTATTTCAAGAAAACAATGAATATATTTGCATAACCGCGTTCCATGTTGAGCAATCATGACAATAAAAGGCAAGGCTGAGGATTTCCCATCATTCACGAACGAATGGCCTGACGATGACGCTTACTCTGCCTGACCGGGCGTTATTAGTCAAGTTGTTTTATCAGAAGAGCGACAATGCATGTGCTGCCCTTCGTGAATTCCGGCGATTGAAAACGTTACGAAGAGGACCAATGAGCACAACTAACTTACGGAAAATGATTGAACGATTTGAATCTAACGGAACTCTAGGAGTGCAACCAGGCCGGGGACGCAAATGCATCAGGCAGCAACACGTTGAAGAAGTTGCAATTGCTGTTGTGGAACAGGAGATAACTACTGTGCAGGGTACCAGCAGTGCACACGCAATAGCACGCCAAACAAATATCCCATATTCGACGGTGAGGAAAATATTGCATAAGATATTGACACATTTTATCCCTATAAACTCACACCTGTTCAACAATTGCTTCCTGGAGATGAACATACCCGAACTGACTTTTCGTTGAGATTTTTAGCACGTATGGAAGTGGATGATGCTTGGCCATGGCAAATTTTATGGAGTGATGAGGCACATTTATATTTGAATGGTGATATCAATACCCACAACTGCCGTATTTGGGCTGCATCAAATCCACAAGTGTGTCTGCCAACTCCTATGCATTCACCGAAACTAACAGTATGGTGCGGCTTTACTGCTTCTTTCATCATCGGCCCGTACTTTTTTGAAGAAATCCGTCCCCGTGGACCGGTGACTTGTTCCGTCAATTCTGCCAGGTATGCCGATATGCTTGAGAATTTTGTGATACCACGATTTCAGGAAAAGGGTTGTCTGGAATCTACCATTTTTATGTAGGATGGTGCGCCACCGCACATCGGACGTCAGGTGCAGCAGATCTTGCGAGAACGTTTTTCAGACAACAGAATAATTAGTCGTGCATTTCCCATGGTATGGACACCCAGGTCGCCTGATCTCAACCCTTGTGATTTTTGGTTATGGGGATATTTGAAAAGCCTTGTGTATCAAGCACATGTTCCTGACCTCTCAACCTTAAAGGATCAAATAACGTTACATATCAGACTAATTAATGCAGATATGCTGCGAGCTGCCATAGAAAATGTCGTGTACCGCATGCAGCTATTGGAACAGCACACAGGTGGTCATATTGAAACACATTTGTAATTAAAAATAAAACATTGTTTATTGTTGTTACTAAAGTTGGTTTGTACGGTATTTGTTCATTTGACAATTAGGTATTCATTGTTTTCTTGAAATAAGCGCCTCCTATGGCGAATTTGGTACTATTTTTTTTTTTGCAGAAATCAAAACTGCATGTTCCATTAAGTATATACACCAAAATGTACTACATTTGGCCTAATAGAACTCCTGCTGGCGAAATGCACGTCACATTATTTCTTGCCCACCCGGTACATTACTATTATTATAGCAGAAATACAGTATAATAATGTGAAAACTACCAGAGTAGTAAGCGACAAGTTGGCAAAGCATGCTCGAATATAAAGGCTAATACAATATATAGGAGTTAACACGAATTAAATCAGTACAAGTTTTTTATAAAATAATCAGTTATAGAAAGTCAAGTTTCAGTTTGCTTTGATTTAACACAAGAATAGTTTTTTAAATATATAAACTATAAATCTATTCTTATTTCATAGGGAATATCTGCCAATCTTTCGAAATATCTTCTGGGTCTATGCTTAAAGAAATAACGTATCAGCAAACAAAGTTGTATTCTCATCCATGAGTTGAAAAAAAAATATATTTATGCATATACTATATGCTGTTTACTATGCTGCAGCATATATCGTAATGGCTTTCATTATCTTATACAAGCATAATATATGGCTGCATGAACAATTTCGGTATCAAAATATTACAGATTTTAAAAAGGTAATAATTGAAAATATCAATAAAAAGTAGAATAAAAAAATACATCGGGTCATTATGCACAAGGACCTTCATCAGGTTTTTTTATTGAAAGTAAAATAAACTGATATTCTCATCAGAAGTAACAAAAATGCAAAATTTCAAAATTAATATACTCAACATTGTTATGATATATTGTTACAAAATAATGCAATAAAAGGAAATAGTAATTAAGAGAGCACTGTTACAAAATAATACAGTAAAAAGAAATGGTTATTAAAAGAACATTGTTGTAAAATCAAGTTTATAAAATTTCCCATTTTTTTTAAATACTTATATAGAAAAGATTGTTGAGCTAAGCAGTGGTTTTATTTATGTAATAGCTTTCTTTAGTAAGTCATTTTGCCAATGTTTTTTGGTTTCTAAAATTTTTTACATTTTCCCAATTAATATTATGATACTTTCTTTCTTATGCATAAATAACTGATTATTATCATTACATTTCTGTATTTGATATTTATGTTCATTAATTATTTTTGTCACACTTTCGTTGTCCAATATAATGATTATGGCATTCTTTACAAGGAATTTTATAGATGACATTGTTTTTATAAGTTTATTATTTTCTTCTAATTTTCTACTTAATAAAACCTTACCAATTGTTAATTTATTCTTAAAGGCAATTTTTATATAATCTTTCTTTTCCCTTTTTATGATTTTTAAGGGTTCTGTTCAATTTTGGATGATAATTAAAAGTTATGTAGTTTGTATTTTGATTTACAGTTATAGTTTGGTTGTTTTCATTTATATAATTTTTTCCAATAAAAATTCAAAAAAATTTTTTCAATAAAGTTTATTGGATAATTATTATCAATTAACATTTTTCTTACTTTTAGTAATTGTGATGTTACATTGTTTATAGAGCAAGTTCTATGTATTCTTTGTAAAAAAGTTAATAACATTGATTTTATAATGTATAAATTGAAAGGATCTAAAGTTTATCATATTTCCTCTTGTTAGTTTTATATAAAAAGCAAAGGAGAATTTGGAATTATTTTCTATTTCAATTAGTAAATATAAATATAGTATTTTATTATTTTCCATATTATTAGTGGTAAACTTGAATTCAGAAATTTTTTCCTGATATTCGACAATTGAGTTATTTCATCGTTTTTCATTATTATGATAATATCGTCCATGTAACGTTTCCATAAGATTATTTTATTTTTTAAGTTTGAGTTTAAAAGTAATTTTTCAATAATATTTTTTGAAATTTTATATTTTTCTGTTACTTCTGATGAGAATATCATTTTATTTTCAATAAAAAACCTGATGAAGATCCCTGTGCAAAGGACCGAAAGGCCTTTTATTTTATTAAAATTGATGTAATTTTTTTATACTTTTTAGTAATTACATACATCATCTAAAATATTTTTAAAAATATCAACGTTCGAAATATAGAAAAAATAAATAAAAAAAATAAAATATAAAAATAAATATAGTAAATATTTATTGATGAAAATAGGAAAGAAAATTGCACAGTTAGAATCGAAACAGGAACCTTCAGCTCATCGAAGGTTTCCGGTTCGAATTCAGACTGTGGGTTTTCTTTCCTATTTACATCAATAATTTAAACAGCTGAGGTTTGACATAGGATAAATCCTCATCAAACATTCTTGAGATATTCTTAAATATTTACAGTTTTGTTTTTAATAAGTGCATTAAATATTTCATCTGGAATGTCTACCTTGCTGAAATAAAAAGCAACGATTAATCTTTTCAGTTAAAAGTACATGTACTGTAATTCGCCCACACCCTATTCCACACTCTAGACAGCCAAGTCCATTTTAAATTTCTACGATGTTCGTTCAAACTGCTAGACTTTATAACCGATCAACTTCGCTTAGCTCAACTCCGGCCAAGGAAGTGAAAACGTGTTTGGAATAGGTACATTGTGCAATAACCATTTAATCTTTGTGAGAATGGAATATCATCCCAAAAGCTGAAAAATATATAAAAATAATTCAATATGGATAAATAACTTTTTAAATGCTCTATTATCACTGTGGATCATGAATTATAATACCATAATTCGTTTATGCATTTTATTAAAGAAATGGTGGTAGCAAATTGGAAATGCATTTAGTAAATGAATTACACATTCCCATACAAGTTTAAAAATAAAAATTACGAAGAGAAAAATAAAATTATCAAAGACAGGATTTGAACCCATACTTGCAAAATAGAAGTCTAGCATTTTACCACTAGACCACCTGAATAGAATAAAAATCCATGTTACAATTCAGGCATTTATAAAGTGCAGTCAATTATAACAAATTTTATGAATATTTTTCTCGGAAAACTTTGAGATGTGTGTTGAACGGCTTTGCATGGATGTTTAATTTGGTGAAAGCTACATGTAGATTTTTTTTTCCATATTTATTTTAAATCAAAATCGGGGAGTCCGAGTACGTGGAGTCTCCTTGTAAGTTTTGAGATATTTAAACTTTCACTGTATATAAAAGAGCGAAAATATACATTCACTCATTCATTCATTCATCACGAAATCTCCAGAACTATGAAAGCCTACAAACTTGAAATTTGGCAAGTATATTTCTCTTGGCCTCTAGGTGCTTGCTAAGAAAGGATTTTATTTTTCTTTCTTACTCTCCATTGTACGGTAGTTTATTTTTAAAGTTCAATTTATCTGGAGCTGAATGGGTTTTTTGCCAGAGTTAAAAAATCGTGACGTCATTGTTTGCTTTGTTTAATGAAGAATTTTGCAATCGTTTTGTGAAGCATTGTGCATAACAATGACTGCAAGTCTTTCACGCGGGAATACAGTGTATCTTTTATTTTCTACATACATAAAAAAAGCTGCATTTTTCTACGAATAACACCAGGTGCTTTGGCCATATAGAATAATTAGTCATTTATTAGTTATCTAATTGTATTTTTCTGCTTTCATTCAGTTAGTTTTTTTCTACCTATTGTTATACCCAATTTCTTCTCTTTCGCTAAATTCTTATCCAATCAATGTACACGATCAAAATGTTGTGTATTTTGCTTCTACCTTTATCCAGTCACCTTGCTTCATCATTGTACTAAGGCTAGGGTTACCAGATGACTAACTTTAAAAATGAGAACGCAAATAAATTTGGACTCTATAGTATCATTCACAATCAACTTCATCTAAGTAATGGTTCAGGGTGCCACAGAGAGGAAAAAAATAAGGGGCATTTCCCCATTTTCCTAATAACCAGATCGGACAATTTTTAAGACAAAAAAAAAAGAGGACATGTCTGGATTAAAGAGGATGTCTGCTAACCCTAATCTAGGCTATAGTGCTCATTGCCTTTGCCCTACCATTCATTATATTTTATCCAATTAAATTACTCCTAAGTACCACATGTCTGCATATAAGGGTGAGAAGCCTCTGTGTATCTTTAATAAAGCGGGGAATAAATTGTGAAACTATACCCTGTCTCAGCTTTAGTTGAGAGTGATGTCACGAGTGAAGCGGTTACAGTTCGTCCGCAAGAAGAAATAGTTCGAATAATTTTCTATATAAAAAATTCAAAATTCTTTCTGCAATCACATTTTATATTTTTTCTCCTCGATATAATAAAAATTCGGCGAATAGAAAAGCCATTTGACGAAACTAATAAAAAAATAAATAAATAAATAAATAAATAAAATGAAGCTAGTCTGTAGTCGAGATTATTTGATTGTAAAATGGTGGAGTCTTGTTCTACGTGAAGAACATGAAAGATGTGTCAGAAATGAAAAATGACTGACTTTCCACGATTAAAAAATTTTAGACATTAATTTAAAAATATGATATGCGACAGATACCATTAGAATTATTGTACTTTCAAAAAGCCACCTGATTATACGACGGTCTAACGTAGTACTAGTCTAGCGGCAAAAGGATACGATGTTGTGCACTATGTCCTGTAAGTAACATACTTCTGTGATGTCACTCTCAACTGAAGCTGAGACGGGGTATAGTCGGAAACTGTTCTCCCATTATTATATTGCAAAGCCTCTACCAAGTACATTGCTAGAAGCAATACTAAGGAATCTCAATTTAATGAACAAAGTAATAATATCCCATATACTTGAATGAAGTCCTGTTTTCATTGCAGTCTTGTATGAGACCATTAATAGAAGTGTTCATCACATTTGGACCATTTTAAACTTTAATGCCAAATTCACAAATATTCTGACTTTGACATTACAGAAAGACCTTCCTTGAATTTTAAAATCTGTGGCAGTCATAAATTGCATACAGCCCCTCATCTGATTGGCTACGGGGCATTTAAATCTATTTTAACATTTCAAAACTTATTCTGCTTCCCTCATTCAATCTGATGATGGCAAGGTAGCCAAACTAATCTTCAACTCTAGTAATTAAGCATGTATTACTTTTCTTAGTTACCAATGTGATTATTTTGGCTACATAGCAATATGTCATTAATGTATTGTATAGCGATACCAAATCTTTACATTATGAATCTCAATATTCAAGCAGTTTATAAGTACAGTAATATCTCAGTATTTTCAGTCTCTCATAGTAACGCGTCAAATTTTTTGCATATTTCCCCCCTTCATATGCGATGGGGAAATTAGTGTGTTTGCGGTTTGTCTCGATCTATTTTTATTTTCCCCTTTTTTGCTCCCCGTCTATAAGGGAATTCACTTCTGTTCAGGTAGGAAAATGTTTTCAATGCAAATAAACGGTATCAGTGGCATTTTACAAAACTTCTGTTTGCAAACAGGCATCATTGAAAACAGCTTATCATGGCTTAAAAAAAGAAAAACAGGACAATCCACTTCACGCAAAATGAGCAAGAAAGGCTTTGTAAGCTTGAAAACAAGTTGAAAGTTCTAGACATGTTGATCGAGGGAAAGAGCAATACTGATGGCAGCAGAATATTTGAATTAAACAAATCCACTGTTCTCACAATAAAGAAAAACAAGGGAGTCCATCATGATAAAAATAAAGAATCGCTTTTGAGTCGACTGGCAACTTGACATCCCCTAACTCTCATTTTCTCATAAGGCTTTGGTCGTGTTATCCACAAATTCAGTATATACGAGGGTTTCAAGAACCAAACTCTTGCAGATGAGGGATTACTCTAATTTAAAGAAGGCTTGTGCAGGAGTATGTGTTCAAGAGCCCATTTGAAAAGAAACGAGCAGTGCTTAACTTCTCAAATGAAGGTTTTTGTATTTTTTAATCAATTAAGATTAACGATGAGGTATAGAGATCAATTGCAATCAATAAAAGAATATCATTTTGAAATACCAGTAATGTACTTTTTGATATATGTGTATTTTAGTATACCAAGGCTCGTACTAATTCAGGATTCATTAATACTGCACTTACGGAAAATAAAGATAAAACTTAATAAAATGTTAGCGCACTAGCAGCATATACTTTCAGTAGAATTTCTTATGCAAATTCAGAGTTATCCGTCGCTAAATGGTTGGTTATCCGGACCATTACACTGAAACCTGACATCTTATGCACGCTTCACAGTAAGACTTGGGCTGAAGATATCAGCTTTTCAAAGCCCAAAAAAAAAACAGTAAAAATTTTATGCTTTTGTATAATGTGATCCCCATTTTATTTTTTACTCATTGCTAAATTGCTATAAATAAAATATGCAAGCATAATCAAAAAATCTAGTTTTTACAATTTTAAAAATGCATAATCTGGATCTTCACAATTAAAAAAAAATCCTTCAAAATCTGATTCATTATAGTCTGATTCTTCAAAAAGTTCCTTAATATAGTACGGATTATTAAAAAATGGTGGTTTATTAAAAAACAAATAGCTATGTATTTTGAAGACTGTGAGAATGATACCAGTTAAGTAGATTACCTTTGCTTTTATTACAGTACACATTATGTATTCATGCATTAAGGTGCTATAATAAATATTCATTTGAACTTTATAAAGCCTTGGATAATTGCAGGTTGTGGCTGTTGAAAAGCTTTGCTGGTCAAAAATTTATTTCACTTTTCACTTTTAATGTTATAATTTTATTTAACATGTCCATATTGGTCAATTATTATCATTAAACTGCAGCAAGAGGGAAGTTATAATAAATGAACATGATCGCAGTGACTTTTTCGCAAATGGTAGACGCAATCTTGTTTTTGAGAATTTACTTTGACATTAGCTTTTGGAGAGGGAAAATTGAAAATTAAAGGAAATTATTGTACTATACATTGTATTATTATATATATTGTAAAATGTACTGCAATGTATCAATATATTCAATATTATATGCTAGTTTTGTTTGAAGTTTGTTCAGGTCAAAGTTTGTTTAACCCCACCCCCCCCCACCCCATTGTTGTAGCGCCAATATCAGCCTTTTGTATATTAGCCAAAAGATAACGTCCGTCAAAAACAGTGTCTAATTGTGACGGTTTTATGTTGCATAGGGTGGTTTGAATTGAATGGGATTACCAAACAAGCAAGAAAGAATGAAATTTTCACTACATTCAACTGGCAAGAATGAACAGCCTTCCTAACAAGTTAACCAAATCGATTTTCAATAACATCAAATGTCCTATAAACAAGCCAATCAACATAATCAACATTACCAATGAAGATACAAGATATGTCACTTTTACCTATATTGGCTCTAAAACTATCAAACTCTCTAATATATTCCGTGAACAAGGGTTCCGGATTGTTTACAAAACCAAGGACTGCAGTTGTTTCATCTTGAATCCTAAAAAAAATCGAACATAGGTAATAACTTATATAAATGCTGTGGTGTATACGAGTTCACGTGCCCAGATTGCGGGGCATACTCTACAGGGTGTATCTGAACAGTCTGTACACACATACAGCACGAGTTCCTTGTAGCCAGAGAAGCAATATATGTCCCGTGAACATATGGTCACAAACACTTCCTTCTGGAGATACAACCGTGCGACGTTGCCCTACACTTCAACTGAACACAGTTACGTTGTATGCTGAAAATCGAGGTGTGTGCGATACTCTTATAAATACAACCTTCATCGTTTCCAACAAAAGGAAAAATACTGCTTGTTAACATCCAAGACGGAGACAATGAAAGTTGGATTACTGCTAGCACCCAGTTGGTCAGGCGATTTTTTTTCGCTTCCAGGCCTTATCTCTTAAGCCTGCATGGAATCTAGTGGAGGTCATTTCGAGCATGTACTTTAGCATGTCTGGACTGTTCTGTTACTGTAAAAGCAGGAGAAATAAACCTAGTTTGTAACACTGAATGGATCTGATGTGACAATTGTGCCAGCTATTGTATGACAACGTCGAACGCTTGTATCTCCAGAAGGTAATGTTTGTGACCCTATGTTCATGGGACATGTATTGCTTCTCTGGCTACAAGGAACTCATGCTATAAGTTTGTACAGACCATTCAGATACACCCTGTATAGGTTCCACAAAACGTTCCTTTATTGAAAGGTTTAAGGAACACAGATGGGACTGGACCTTTTCATCAGAATTTTCATAAGTTTCAGATGGATCAATAAGTTTTTCAACTGCTAAATCATCATTCGCTTCCCTTTTATCAATAGTCTTCTTCATCTCCAGCTTTTCCCACTTCTATGTGGGGTCGCTGTTTTTGATGAGCTTTCTCCATTTCTCTCAGTCCTCTGTCCATTCCCTTCTGAGACCCTTTAATTTCAGATCTTCATCCACCATATCTTGCCATCTTCTCTTGGGTCGTCCTCTTTTCCCAAGAAGCTTCCCTTTTATCAATATCTTCTTGCAAAATCAAACCTCTATATAAAAAGTAAAAGTAACACTTGGGATATCTTAGGCACCTAGATCACACTAGTTTTGTTATAGCAGATTGGTATCACAATTTTTTAATTTTTTCACTTCCTTATAGCCTTATCAATAAAACATTACATTTTCATAATGTAAACTGTAATTTTCAAATCAAAAATATGATAAAACTCAAATCTGTCTATCTCAGATACAAAGCTGCTGTTCCTTCAATATTGTACTAATATTGTTTCCATGGTCCACAAAACAAACTCTCAATAAATCTTGAGAAATGGTTCTCAAAACAAAACACAGTGCTTATATAAACAAACAATCCTAAAAGGGACAAATATTTTAAAGAATACTATGATGTGGCTGAATTTGTTTATCAAGTATAGAGTTTGATCATATAATCACGCATGGCATTAAAGGGTTAATACTACCAAGTAAAATGACAAAACCTTGCTGACAAGCTAAGTCCAGAGGCCTAGTCAATTTGGACAGACGACATAGTTTCTCAGGTAATGGGGTACAAAGTGCATAGATAAGGTGTGCCTGCTAAATCTGTTATTATAAGCATTAGCATCCTTACTATTAAGAGCAGTCTAATTCTAAAAAAAGTTGAATATGCATTAATGCTGATCTTTATTGATAATTACTCCTTTAGCATCATCTTTCGAGACACCTACAATGCCTTATGGGCACTGGACAATTTGGATCATCAAGATGGAAGTCTATCTTCCCAAGATGGAAGTCTCAAGAACTTTAAATATTATTCAATTTATTTAAGATTTTTCAAGAAAAAGCCTTCCTAATTTTGTTCCAACAGTTTTATTTTTCATATCTTAACTGTTCACTGTTAATATCTTAACTCTGCAATTAAAACTAACAATTTCAGAATAATTAAATACCCATAAAAACAGAGAAGAAAAGTAAAGGTTCTTGTTATCAAGGGATAGGCATATATCCAATGATTGTTTGAGCTTCAAGGAGATATGATCAAGGATACATATCCATAAGCTTTTACTTATCCATAATTGTTTGGGCAATAACATTACCTTCATTGAGAAGTCTTAATAAATGCAGTCACACATGCAATGAAACTGAAATACATATATTTGACTATTGACCACAACTGTCAATGGTGTGTCAATGTATTTGTATTTATGAATTTTGCACTGAATGAATGGATTTTCTCATAATTTTAACAATTTTATCTGGAAAAATGCTATACAAATGTCACACATGTTAACGCTGGAATTTTCCTACAGAATTGTCTGCTAACCTTTATACAAATCTATCATGTTTACTCGAGAGCTACGTATCTTGCATAAATTCTAAAATCTTTCATATACAATCATCATTTTTATATAAATTCCTTTATATAAGGAAGGCATTGATCATATAAATACCATGACAACTTTTATTTGAAACGTGTACATTATCTTGAGAACTATGACAATAAATGCTCGATGAAATTCATAATGTACGCAATTCATTTTGTAAATTATAAGGCATTACTGATTTTTTTAAAATCTTTATCGTAAATTATAGTGTCCAAAACATGAGCAGAAAATATATAGATCATATTTCGTAATAAATGTCAGTACATTGAAATAATCTCTCCTATTTAATTTGACAGCTACGTAACATTGCTACAAATTTCATGTCTAATGTACCTGAGGTTATAAAATTCTTTAAAATTAAAAAATTATTTGTAAAATGATGGTGAACTGTTATTTCAATGCTTACAAAGATGGATTGAAATGCTCTCAGTGCGCTACTACGGTTTTGCGATTTGGATATTATATATCAATTTTTTTTTTATTTATATACATATATAAATGCTTTAATATCTTTATAAGTAATAACTCTATTTTGCTGTTCCACGCTTTAAAGAATTGAAGAAAGAATAAGAGAAAAGAAAGAATTCTCAAGGTGACGGATAGCACAACTAAGCCTACGTCGCTGACCCGGTTTATTTCAACGATCAATATATTATATTGAATTCTTTTTTGCCACATATAAGTTTAAGAAGTTTAACCATCGCTTCATATTTTTGTATTTGTACAGAAAAATTTACAGGTATTAAGCAAAGCATAGCGTAATTCCGAACAGTTTTAACATTTCATCGGACGATTGAATCGCATGAGTAAAACGACACTCCCAGGCAGAGACGGGATATTTCACCATCAACACATGACAGGATAAGGCAAAAATAAATAAATAGAAAGAAATTTACCTGTTTACATAAAACTAATAGGACGATAAAAAGCGTTGTCATAATACAGTTCGTAATAGTGCAATTCCTAGACATCGTTGTGGCAGTCAAAATAGAAAAGGCGAGGAGGTGTATATAGAGGTAAACCACACAAGATTCACAAAAACGACGACCACACAAATATTTAACCACTACACCGGCTTTAAACCGACTATAATATATTCAGTAACGAGTAATAATAATAAGACATGATGCTTCAGTTCTTCATTTTCGTCGCACCTGAGAAGGGGGGGTAAAGGGATAAATCAGCTTGATTTTATAACTTCATGCATTCGGTTCCTGCACTTCCTCGTAAACCCTTCTCAACTGCGAGATCGATATTTTCGCCAGCGCACAACTGGCTTGAATCACCCGTCGATGACGTAGTGTTGCCTAGGCGACCATTGATTGCCCCACCTGTAACAACATCTCGGATAACGGTCATCGTGCGACATTTTTATTGTTAAGTTAATTTTTATATAAGAAATAAGTTATGTTGCCGCTAATGCGTCAGATGATTAATTTAAAAATAAAAATGAAATGCGAAGGACGAGCAACAACTTGCAAGGAAATTCACGGGTAGGGAGAAAAGCTCGTTTCCGTTTCCGTTTTAGTAATGGCGGCCGTGTGTTATTTTTAAATACTATCTCATTTAAACCTTGATGTGTCTGTCATTTAAATCTAGATTTCTTGTTTTGACTCGAAGGATGTATTCTCCGGGATTGGACTATCAAATGTGTTAAAAATAATCTCTCTCTGATTATTGTGTAGTCGGCATCCGTGAAAAATTACTACTAAAGATATATGTTATTTTTAAGAATACAGCATATTAATATAAATACCTTAACAGGCTTAATACTTGCTCTTTAAATAGTAGCAGTATTTATATAGGCTAATCAAAAAAAATAGTATACGTTAAAGTATTATGAAATAATAAAGAATGTTATCACATGAATTTAATTTTCTTTTTAATTTTTAATTCTGTATTTTTTTATTTTTGTAATATTGTTTCATTTATTTGTTAATATTTAAGTGTTTTTAGTTTTGGACTGTATCAGAGTGCTATAATTTTTTGCTGCTTTGTTAATTCCACTCGAGCTACATGAAAAGTTTTGCGCAACAGCTTTTATTCTTCGGGATATACTACATATACTAGCGGGATGCATTGTTTTGAGAAAAAAAATATATCTTTAAGAAGAAAATTATAGAAAGAAACCATGCACAAAAATTTGCTGTTCTTATCACTTGATTTGGTCAGTCGCAATCACTTTTTTAAAATTGTAATTGTAAAGCACAGCTTAGGTGTAATAATAGACATTTAGAGTTAAAAACATACCGGATGTTTCTGAATTATTTATCGTATTATACGTGCTTATTAACTCAAAAACTATTAAGAGATTTTAACGTGCTTTTTTTGTTTATTCACAAAGAAAACTCAAAGTTTCTTAGCATGCCTTAATAAATTTCAATGTGCCCCCCATATTTTGTCGTGAAGGACGTCAAAGCGAAACTCGACTTCCTCCCATGTTTGGGCTAGCATTTCGGATGATTTCAGCGATTGTTTCAATCATTCTGTTCTTGAAAGTTTCATTGTCATCAACGTTCATCTTGTACATTCTGTCTTTCACATATCTCCAGAAAAAAAATCCAGAGGTTTCACATCGGATGAGCGAGGAGGCCAAACTCATCCCTTCCAATCCATCGTCCTGGAAAGTTCGTATCAAGGCGCTGCCTAACTTGCGGTTAGGAGGTGCTTCATCTTGTTGGTAGACTATGCTGGGCTGCTGCAGTTCTTCCACCTGTGGAATCGGGTAGTTCTCCGGCATGTCTAGGTAGGTTGCAGCGGTAATGGTGTCTTCAGCGAAAAATGACTTAGTTTCGAATCTGCAATCCGAAACATTGAATCATGATAATGTTTTTAGATGCAACAAATAAATAAATTATTTATTTTATTTATCAATGGACGAGTCTACAGAATCATGTACATCGATAATACTGAATAACGGCTTAGAATAACTGAAGTATGAAATATAAGCACGAGTATCGAGTCTCTCGATAAGTCGAGTAAAAATAGTGTATATTCTGAAGGTTCCTCATTATTCGCGTCTGTGGTCACAATCGAATGCGGGACAAAAATCACGGCACGTGCAAGCTTTTTGCAGTATCTAAAATCTTAAAAAGAGTGTATTTTGTATTACATCACCCGTAACACTCTTTTTAGCCGGAAGGTTATTCTTAAGAGAGGAAGGAATTTGTAGAAATAAATTAAGCACGTCAAAGCACAGAAATTCAACCAGGGCGTAAATTAGAGATAAGCTGAAGACTTCAAAAACCATCAAAAGATCTAAATGTTTCAAAATAATAAATTATGAATTAAATTGTGAAAAATAAAATATATTTATTGTAATGGAAATGAGTTTATGCCAATAAACAAGGATTAATTAGTCTTCATTCAAAACGCTGAAAGCAATACATTAGGCCATTACATGGCTAGGTTGCGCTATCTGTTACCACACTTTCAATATATTTCATAATATCTCTGTAGTAAAGACTTAAATAAAAATTGTTGCTCAGACAACAATGGTCACGTGTCTTTTCAGTTCTGGCGTGTGCTTCAAGCCGGCGTCAACAATGGTTAAACGTGCAACAACAATGGAAAACTGTTTCCGTAACATTTTTTGGTGTCGGTTTTCGCATCACGTTTTTTGTAGATGGATGTCCAGCCTTGAAACATTATCATGTTAAAAGAAAGGTCCGATTACTCGATCATGCATTAAACCGCACCAAACATTAACCTTTGGGCTGTCCCGTATATGCTACCTTAGAAAGCGGGAGTTTTGTGAGCCCCAAATGCGGCAGTTGTGTCGGTTTACTGGTCCGGAAGTATGGAATGTTGCCTCATCAGAAAACACAATGTCCTCAAGGAAGGTGGGATCATTGTTGATTTTTTGGAGCATATCCTTTAGCAAACTTCTTGCGCTTCGGTCGGTCATCTGGCTTCAGTTCATGCATCATCTGGATTTTGTAGGGTGTAAGACGAAGGCGGTGCTTCACTATTTTATGTACGGATGTCATTGGCATATCCAGTTGACGAGCCGCTTGGTGAAGTGATTTACGGGGAACTACGATCGAACGCCTCCTTGACCTTTTCTACTCGCTGTAGTGTCGCTGAAGGCCTACCAGCACCCTTTTTGTGTAACAGGCTGCCTGTGTTTAAGAATTTTTCATGCCATAGGTTAATTGACTTATGATTTGGAGAATACTTTTTAAACTTTGTTTTGAACATTCCCTGAACTGTAATCATTGACTTAAATTCCGCAAGCCATAATATCCATTGAGCTTTTTCTTGAACACTCGCCATTGTTTACTGCGTCTTGCGAAAAATGGAACACACCAACAATGGTAACACGCGCCAACCGCGTGTTTCATTATCAATTCACGCGAGGCTAAGAAACTTCTTGAAGTTTTCTTTGTGAATAAAAAAAATCACGTTAAAATCAGTAATAGTTTATGAGTAATAAACATGTTACAATAGTTTAAAATGGCGTCAAGAGTTTTAACATGTTGAGGCTTTGCAATTTACAGCCAGAGTACGTATTTCCAAAGGGAGATCATTCCAGTGTTGCAGTGTCCGCGCATTGCGCTCGCCAAATCGCCAGTGGCGACAGTTCAACTAATCTAACGAATAAACAATCACATTTGGCGAACATACTTAGCTAATTCTATTTTTATGGAAAAATTTTATTTTCAGCCTCGAAAATGAGATTATCATGTGATTAAAAGGATATGTCGTTTATTAGGAACAAAATTTTTTTAATTTTAAATTTTGGCTAAAAACATGAGATTCTGGCTTAAAGAAAATCGCTATTGGCTAAACCATTGGCGATAAAAATTTCAAGTACTGAGTGGCCACTGCAGTGTTGTATTGCATCATTCCAGGAACGTGCTGATCCTGATATTTAGTTGTTCTTATAGGTATTTGTATTGTCTAACATAAGCAACCGGGTGATTATCAATTCGCAAAGCATTGGCTAATTCGCTCACTAAGCCAATCTTCCGAATACTCTCAAGTGTAGGTATTTTATGCTTTGAAAAGTAATAATAATTGATTTGTACTTGGTTAACTTAAAGGCCGCGCGAATCTCTTTATTATACGTAGCTTTGATACGCTGAAAGTTAACTTTTTTGAGCTGCTCTAAAACCTCACACAATTGTCCAATATTGGGCGTATTACAAAGTGAATAGATAATTTTTATTACTGTGTATACTGACAACAGCAATTAATTTCTTTGAAAATTGCTCATGAGACCAAGATTTCCTTTTTGAAAAACAACATTGTAATTATAATGCAGTGGTTTTTATATAATGTGCCCCTAAGAATCTGAACCCAAAGGAAGAAATGTGTTTTTTTTTATTTACAAAAATAATTTACAAAATTTACCAAAATTGAATGAGCAGTTTTGCTCTTGAGATTTTGGTTTAAAATCTAAATTACACTTAAATCGCTATATTTTAAAATCCAAACGGACAGAATATAAATATAAAAATAAAATAAACACAAACCAATAGTTTCAGCAAAAAATCAAGTCTAATACAATATTCAAAATTCAAAAATTAGTATAAAATATAAAATTATAAAATCCAATGTCATATATAAAATTTAGCCCCATATACGTATATGACTTTGTTAATTATAATTACTAAAACAAAAAATAAATTGATATAAAATTTCCCAATAATTAAATTCGTGTCTTAAAATAGCGCTGTACGTTTTCCTCAAAAATCCTTTTTTTTTTTTTTTCAACATTATATTATTACGATTTTTTATTGTTTTTAGGGATTAGATTGTAATATCGTACTAACATATATCTATTTGTCTTTGTATTTAAAAGCTTTATTAAGAGTAAATGCTCAACCCGACGGCCTTGTATATATTCAGAATACAAGAATATTGGAACTGAAAGACGATTTCCTACTTAGTGGATTTACTTTTCTGGGACGATTCCGATAGACCAATGTTTCTTAAAAATTTTTGTCTCGCGACCCCCTTTTATTCTTAAAAATTCCAAGGGACACCCTGACTCCCTAAAAAGGGTATCATAATATATGATATATATATATATATATTCAACCTAGGTCAATAAACGAGTGAGTGTCCTAATACGAATCCTGAATAAGGCTTATAAATACGTGTCCTAAATAAAGTCGACGTGTTTATGGACGTTAGTTCTATCAAATTTTATGCGACCCATTTTAAGAAACACTGCGATAGACCATACTCTGTTCAACGAAAATTTGACTACACTCTGTTCAACTAAATGTCAAGGTCGGGAAATTCAAAAATAGCCAATCAGGGCGATTTAGGATCATTCGAGCTTCTGGAAGTTTATAAAACAACTGAAATAAGCCATTTCCTCCCCTCCTTTAAATAACTATTATTAGATGATGCCCGAGAACACCACTGGAAGGGTAAATATACAGGGTGAATACAAAAGTCTGAATCCCCCTTTTATTTTTTGAACCGAAGCAGATATGTCAATTTTGATGAATCCAATGAATAGGAAGTTGTGGGTGGCCTATCCCATGGTACACTTTTCATCATCCCAAATGTGCAAATTAGGACACATTCAAAATTTATCTCAAAAACCGTAAGGGATAGAGAAAAAAACCCAATTGCAAACTTGTTCAGCATAAAAAAATCAAACAAAACAAAACAAAAATCATCCAAATCGGACCAACCAATCACCCACAATCACGTGGTGAACTGTTTGTAGCTTACAAACAGTTCACACTGCACACGAAAAACTGAATGTTGATATTTCCACCATGTAAAGCATGCAAATCAAAAAATTAACATAAATTACCATACTCACATTCACTTTCATGCGGAAAAGCAAATAAAAGGCATGTTTCAGCACACAGAAGACAGAACAATTCCAGGATGGCAAGCTACAGTGTTCCGGAAATGGTCAACATGATCTTCTGCTTCGGAGAGGCAAGGAGAAACCTACATGCTGCATTAGGTTGTATTGAGACAGATACCCTAACAAACGCCATCCATCTCGTCAAACAATGCGCCACATTATTCAAAGATTCGAGGCTACAGGGAATGTTAATGCAGAACGAGGACGACCAAGGGCACAAGGCGACGAGGATACAACAACACTAGTTCTGGCTGCAGTTGCTGCAAATCCCCACACAAGCAGCAGAGCAGTTGCTGCAGATGTTGGGTGCCATCAGAGAACTGTTCTCAACATTCTACATGCACATCATTTTCACCCATACCATATTCATTGTCACCAGGAGTTACTGCCTTCTGCAACTGGTTACTTAGCTGCCTGGATAACAATCCAAACTTCATTCATGAGGTGTTGTGGACAGATGAAGCCCAGTTCACCAGGGATGGAGTTATCAACAGGCACAACCATCATCATTGGGAAGACGAAAACCCACGATGTCTGCGAGAAGCAACTCATCAAGTGAACTGAAGAATCAATGTGTGGTGTGGATCGTACAATGACACTGTGGTTGGACCGTATTTTTACGATGGAACACTGACTGCAGAACGCTACCGGGCTGAAATTCTCAACGTGGTAGTCACAGACTTCATTGACAATTTGCTATTGGCCTCGTATCAGCGCACGTGGTTTCAGCATGATGGAGCTCCTCCACATTACGGGTTGGTCGTTCGCGAGCGTCTAAGTGAGATGTTTGGACAACAATGGATTTTGACAACAACGGATTTGGACAACAATCCGAGGAGGACCAGTTCGTTGGCCACCCCGCTCCCCTGATTTTACACCACTTGACTTTTTCTTGTGGGGATACCTGAAGGACAAGGTTTATGCTACGCAGGCCGCCTCACTGGAGGAGCTGGTTTAACGAATGCCGATGTTGAGTGACACCAGCCATGCTTGCCGATGTTTTGGCGTTAGTTAGGTTACGTTCCCAATTGTGTTATGGTGCCCACGGTCGCCACATCGAGCATTTTGTTGATTAACTTTTTTTTTAAACTGTTTGAAGTAACTTGTTTGTGCAGTGTGACTGTAAGCTATAAACAGTTCCCCACGTGATTGTGGGTGATTGGTTGGTCCGATTTGGATGATTTTTTTTTTTTTTTATGCTGAACAAGTTTGCAATTGGGTTTTTTTTCTTTATCCCTTACGGTTTTGAGATAAATTTTGAATGTGTCCTAATTTGCATATTTGGGATGATGAAAAGTGCACCATGGGATAGGCCACTCACAACTTCCTATTCATTGGATTCATCAAAATTGACATATCTGCTTCGGTTCAAAAAATAAAAGGGGGGTTCACTTTTGTATTCACCCTGTATATCAGGAGGCATCTTGATCTATTTTTCTTTCTTTGGATGGACCTTAGGCATGTCAATTAAATTTCCGATATTAATTGTTAGACTTGCTAAGAAGTAGATTTAAGAATGTCTAATAATTAAAATTGGAAATGTAATTGAACACGCCCAGTCAACTTTCGTTTGGCAGAGTAGAGGCGATTCCGGAGACCTAGGAGGCCATTGGACTTTCCATTTCTCGCCTTTGATCCACCTGATTGGAAAGGTTTGATTTAAAAATTCCTTGCAGCAATACCGAAATACAATGGGACAGCGTTTTCTGTTGAGTTGACAATAAATACTCCACTATTTGAAGCAACCTATCGTCCATACTTGAGAAGAATTCAATGCGCTTTTATGCTAGTGGTTCCCGAAGCCATCTTGGATCTGAAATTTAAAAAAAAAAAAAACTTTTAATCTTTCTTAAATATGTCCAACACTATTACATTGCTAAAAAAAATGTCCTGCAGTTTTTCTTCTAAGCCAGTAAAGGAATAGTACAATTTTCATCCTGGAGATTTGAAGTTTCCTATTAAATTTGGATATTAAATTAATTGCAGAGTGCCTTAGAAAGTACTGACAGTTTTTAAAATGAAATAACAGGCAAACTGTGACTGTTATTAAATTTATTCTTAGAGGAGATTAATGTGAGTTCAGGAATTTGTTTTGCGGATCGATTTTTTCGGACTGGTGTTCATGTTTGGTTCCGTCATGGAGGAGCCTGAACATCTGACGATGCCCGCTATAACTCGTAAGTAACACTATCTGTTCGTGTAAAATTCTCGTACGTACAACAGTTACACTGTATTATTGACATTAAATGTGCACTGGAGACTCCTTCTTTTCGCTGTTATATTCTCTAGTATTATACAAGCTGGTGGGGGCACTGTTATAGTTTGGGGCATGATTTGGGCCCTTTAATTGGTGTGGAACAACGTTTGAATAGCACGATATACCTAAGTATCGTTGCTGATCATGTTCATCCTATCATGCTGGTGGCATATCCCAATGGAGATGGCTTCTTCTAACAAGACAGTGCATCATGTCACGGTGCTCTTATTGTGCAGGAGTGGTTTCAAGAGCATGAGGGAGACTTTACCTTTGCTTAGGTGGCCACACAATCACCAAATCTCAATCCAATTGAGTATTTGTGGGACGAACCTGCAAGAGTCATCAGGCAGCTGATTCCATAACCATCAAATCTCACACAACTGGATAGTGCTATTTATCAGGCATGATGTCCGATTCTTCGCATCACCTTTCAACATCTCGTGGAGTCAGTGCCAAGAAGAATCGCCGCATATTGAAGGTGGCCCAACGAAGTACTGATGGAGTGGTCATAATAATCTGGCCAGTCAGTATATATGCAGTCCACAGCATCGTTAGTCGCTGGGCCCGTGGGCATGATAGGGATCATGGTGGAATAAGAAATTATGAGTGGGGTGGGGCGGGCGTAACATCTGTAAAGAAAACGAATTTATATTGTGCGTTCAATACATTTTTAATGAATAGTTTTCGATGAAATATAAATGTGATCATTAAAAGTTACAGCAGAAGGAATGCAAACCGAAATTTGCATGATGCGTAGATCATGGAAGAAAATGCAAATAATTATCAGCAGCACCTAACACCAAATCAGTTGCTCCAGTAGCGTCCTTTGAAACAATATAAGAGTGAATAAGAGAGCCGTTTTTAAGAACTGTATTGGAATTTAGATGATGGCTGTTTATGTGCACAAAAAAATTTCAATATGCCGCGTGAATTTCTATATTAATTCCTGTAACCAAACAGTCATTGTAATCATTTTATTTTAGTGTTTAAGATACTGCATATGAAAAATCAATATGACTTGTCTTATCTGGTGTTGCAGTTTTAATGGACAGCCGTGTATTTGGTGGGATGCATCCTTCCTCGAGTATTTAGAATTTGTCTGTTTTGTTAGTTTTGAAATAGAAGAAATCCTATTATTTGTGCCATACGAAAAAAATTGGATGCGGTTACTCGGTTATCACGTTCTTTTGTAATGTTTATCAATGTTTAAATATTCCATAATGATAACAGAATCAATTACTGGATTGGACGCGCCTTGTTTCTTGATGATATGGAAATTTTGCAAGAATTTCTTGTTTAATTTGTTTAAAACATCTTGTAATTGTAATTCCTGAAACTTTATACGAAATAAATCACATTTCCAAAACTATGCTAGTCTTTACCAGTGTAGCATGGTTAATGTGTAAATTTGTGCATATTTTAAAAACAATGAATTGCTATTGGAAGCAAGACATCAATTTTTTAATATTCAAAAACATTGAATAATGTACTAACCGTTTGCTACATGATTTTTCTAAATAGAAATAATCCCCTTTTCTTACTTTACGTTTCAGTTATCTAATAATAAATTGGTTTATTTGAATACATTAACGAAACAAAGACTCTTGGAAAATAAAAAGGAAAATTCTCGACGTGTCATTTAAAAATTTTTTTTTTCAAAATAACAATCATGTTTTCTTACAACGTTGATAATGGGAATTGGTTATATCAATTTTTAGTATAAATTAGTGTAGTCAGTTGTATGATAACACCAGTCCTTGTAAGGCTTCATGAAAACTTACATGTTTTATATTATTGTAATAATTTTTAACTGTTTAACTTTTAGTTTTAAACTCTAACATTTAATTTTGTTGAATTAAATAAAAAGTCCAACGTAGTAAGAATAGATATTTTATTACTACCCTTACGCGTTTCGATCATGAGGTCATCTTCAGAGGTTTATTGTGCTTAACTTTGTTATTCTAGGCAGTGCTTTTGTTATGGTAAATGCTGAGAGAAATACAATATATAAGGCTATAAAATGAGTTTGAATCATGAGTATTACATTCTCTCTATTTTTATCTTTAAAATAAGGAAAGTGAAATTAAAACCTTCAAGGCAAAATTTGATGAATCTTACAATTTATTATCACAAAGGATTACGAAATTTATGTATATTAAAATATATTCCTTCCTTTAAAAAGTTCTTTAAAAAATAATATTACTATCATCACATGTTTATGTTAGTTAATAAAAATATAAATAAAAATGTATTTTATTTCGAGTTTAAGTGACTGCTCGAGATGTTTTGACTTACTCAAACATCAGGGTGAAGAAACGAAGATTAGAAATTTTGATTCCCATTATGTCATTTAACTGTTGAATTTTTGAAAAGGAAGAGCGCCCCTATTGTTCTAATAAAAACAACATGTAGAAGAATTGCGATACATATAAGGATATAAGAGATATTTTGATGGCAATGAAATATTCATGCATTATAAACCTTAACCCTCCTACTGATGTAAAATCTGTAAATTCCCCCTGAAATATAACAGCTTGAAATGAACATCGCCCATCACGTGCAATATCAGCAAGTGACATTCAAGAGAATGTTTGTTTTTATTTTCAAAGAATTAGATCAGATAATAATTTTCATCATCATTTATTTTTGTGGATATATTGTGATATGCCAAAACTCTTTGATCTCTGTTTATTAAAAGTGCAGAGCATTTTTTTTTCTTGCATCTGAACTTTAAAACCGTGTGCTATTGCCAAAAACTTATTAATGTAAACTTATTGGCAGACGAGACTGTTATACGGTGCCAATAGAAATCGCTAAGGGAGACATTTACTTCTGAGAATATAAATACAATTTTTTCTTATAGTATAAATTAAGATTTATTATGAACACTGATATCATTATCATCGCCTTCGCGCGAAATCTATTACTCATCGTCCGATGGTAATTATTTGATTAATGTCTATTGAACTCTTTAAAAAAAATGTATAATATAATTTTTCCTGAAAGGAAAAGGAGATACCAGATAAATGTGTGTTCAATGAACAAATAAATTACATGTATACTTGAAATGAAGTTGAAGTCTCCGGGATGATTCACCAAGTCATGATCCGGGTTCAGGGATTTCACCAAATTGACATCATAACATTAATAGGTGTGTTTAAAGGGTTGAATTTCGGTTAGCGTAGACAGCTGATGACGTTTCCGGTGGTTATGAGCCAATGCAGTCAGTTTACGGGCATTTTGAGAACAGCTTGTTATTAACTGGAACTGGAGACAAGTAGATTCAGAAAGTAGCTCGATTAGATACTATAAGTGAAGATGTTAAGATTTCTAATAATTTTCAATATCAATAAAGATTTTGCAATATGCTTAAGGATCGAATGATGTCGATTAACGTCGGTTTTCAATTTGCTTTGTGAAGTAGAGAAGATTTGAAATGACGAATAGTTGCGTCACCAAAAATCTCATCTGCTGGTGGAATTGCATAATCAGTGAAGTTTGTATGCTAACTGTCAACTTCGCCGATTGAACGCGCGCGTTAACTTAATGGAAATGCTTAATTCTATTAAAATGCGCCTATTTTATAGAATTTATATAATTTTTCAATAAACAATTGAGTAGTTTGCATTATTGCAATTTCGTCTCCGAGTTCAATAATCAAAGCAGATCGTCTCTTTCTATTTTTGATGATTAATACGAGTATAAACTGAATGGCCAAAAGTTTCGAGAAGGGTTGCCCCTTTTGAAGATACTGCGTGCATGACTCCCGAATGGTAAGGCCAGATGTGCGTATGGCGCTAGTGTAGACATAATATCTGAGCATTCTGCTAGTATTGAACATGGAAGCATGTCGCGAGTTAATAGATTATTATTGGTAGAAATAGGATTAATAATGGTCGACTAATGATGTTGTAACAATATATGACGTTTCCGTTATCAGGCCTTCTGTCGAAGTGGTGTTGCATGGGCCCGCTAACATGGGCCGTCAAATGAATTCCCATTTCAGTTGTAGAGTTGATGGACGTGTGAGAGTGTGGCGTATGCCCGATGAAACTATAGATCCTGCGTGTCAACAAGCTTGTGTCAGGCAAAAGTTTGTCTCAGTTATGGTCATTAATGGGCTGTGTTCAGTTATGCGTGAGTCAATATCTCTCCAGAACGATTCTACCACTTACAAGGGAACTACCTGGGCTCACTCAGACCTTTTTGTCTGAAAATTTTTTTATAAATTCTTACCAGTGCCAATAGT
>JAHWFO010025891.1:144715-259352 GCA_023313115.1 Rhysida immarginata
CTCTGAGTGAGCCCAGGTAGTTCCCTTGTTAGTAGAGTCCATGCCTCGACGTGTTACTGCAGTTTTGAGGGCTCGCGGAAGAGCCATTCGCTATTAACATCACATCTAGTGCCTACCCTTGACTTTTGGTACTCAATTTAGTTAAAAGACAAATTGCCTCTGTATGATGCACGTCAATTTTTCGGTGAGCTAGCAAAGCAACATTATTTAAACAATAAAATACAATAGTGCAAGTTGCATTATGAAAAATATATCGATTTCTAATGAAATTTTAATAACACTGGTCTACAGTAGAAAAGTATTCGAAATAATTTGAACTAATTTCTGCTTGTCTACCCATGCTGAATAAGAGTTGATAAGTAAAAGTCATTTATTAGTTTAAGTTTTCACGATACCTGATATTTTCCGAATTTAACGATTCTACCCTCATTGAACTTGATAATGCTGATATTTATTTAGTTGGTTGGCAACAAATGTTAAAAGTATTGTGTTTTAGTGCTAACAATCCATTAGAATAACTTATAGTGCCCGGCACGAAAGAAAAAGGAAAATTGCGCATATGTAAATGAATAAAACTCGTTCAACTAATCAGAATCGGACTGGAAACGAGGTACACTGTATTGCTTATTCCTGGCATCAGTAGTAAGAAATGCCCTGATTCCTAGCCGTTTCTAATTGGTTGAATGAGCTTTATTCATTTACACATGCGCCAGTTTCATTTTTCTTTCGTGCCGGGGCACTATAGGCTACACGAAATTTTGTTGCTTTATTTGCGAATAGGATAGTCGTGATAGAAAAGAGCATTATAAAAAAAAAAGGCGTGGCCTCATCGTCAGTCACTTCAACCTGGGCAAAAAAATGTTAAAAATGACCCTTTAGTTGACCCACAAAAAAAGTGTTACTTCCACCACTGCATATAAAACTAGGGCTGATGAAGAATTTAGTGAAAGGAAAGAACAAAAATGGAGCTGCTTTTCAATATCTTCGCCAGAAATTTTCAAGCTTAAGTGAAGCTAAAATTAAGGAAGGTATATTAGTCGGTCCTCAAATAAGAAATTTATTTCAAGATGATAACTTTGTCTCTGTTTTGGAAGGTAAAGAAAATAAAAAGCCTGGGACGATTTTCGCCTTGTCGCAACTAACTTCTTGGGAAATAAGAGGAGTGACAACTATGCTGCACTTATTGAAAATATGTTATCATCATACCAAAAACTGGGTTGTAACATGTCCTTGAAAATCCACTTTTTACATTCTCATTTGGACTTCTTTCCAGACAATTGTGGGACTTTTAGCGATAACATGGGGAGCGCTTCCATCAAGACATCGCATACATGGAAAAACGGTATCAGGGCAAGTGGAACGTTTCAATGTTGGCGGATTATTGTTGGACTGTTTGTCGAGATGTTGCAGAAGTAGAATATAAGACGGCAGCGAAAAAACCACGTCGCAATTCTGCTAATGGATAGAAGAACCGTATGATTTCTCTTAATTTTTGCAAAAGACTTGTAATTTTATTTTCTAAAAAACGGAAACTTATTTTAAAATATAATTATTATTTTTGTATTCACCATGTGAAAATGAATAAAAAAAGCTACTTTACCTGAAGAATACTTTTTTACAGTCAAATTTTATAGACCAGTGTAATTTATTTTTAATATTAAAATTGCTTTATAACACTGGACAACAAAATTTTGGTTTTTGTTTGTTACAAGAGTTAATAGCCTTATGATTGCCAAAAGACGGATGCAGAGAAAAGAAGGACCAGACTCAAGAACCCTGTAATAAAATAAAAAAATGGAAATTGAACAGAGGGTAATAAGACCCTGAAAAAAAAGCTGACGTTTCGGATACAGGCTATCCTTTGCTTTGACAGTGAAAATGTAATGTTAGGTTAGGTTAGATTAGATAAAGGATAGCTTTTTTCAGGGTCTTATCACCGTGTGTTCAATTTTCATTTTTTATGATTTCCAAAGAAGTAGTTTACAATCTTTTTAAAGATTTCCTCGCAGCAGCCTCAAACTGTCTTCAAGTTCAATATCATTCATTAGTTGTCTTATTTGCGGTACAAGAAATATACCTTCCTTTATCTTAGCATCACGTATATTACAGTCCATCCAGAAGAAGGAATACTATGTCAAGGTCAGGAAATTCAAGCTTAGCCAATCAAAGTGCTGATTTTGACATAGTTTTTCCAATGTTGGATGGACTATAGGGCACTTGGTATATGTGTATTTTAATATACCAAGGCTCATACTAATTAAGGATTCGTTAATACATACTGAAAATAAAGATAAAACTTAATGAAATGTTAACGCACTAGCAGAATATCCTTTCAGTATAATTTCTTAAGCGATTTTCACATTATCCGTCGCTAAAAAGTTGGTTATCTGGACTGCTACTATGAAAGCGGACATCTTAAGCTGCACTGTAAAACTCGGAATTTGTTCTTTATTTTCCGTATGTAAAAATTCGTTCTTTATTTTAAAATATTTTTTTAACGAATCCTGAATTAGTATAAGCCTTGGTATACTAAAATACACATTTAGCGGAAACTTGATTTTTAGAAAGTGAAATCTACTCCTATTACGATCCATTGCTTTAAGGAAATTTTTCATTAAAGTATAGTGGCAGAAGGTAAACTTTTTCAGATTTTAATGGGCTGGGTTCACAATGTTCTTCTCTCAACGTTTCTCTATTTGGTTACTCTTTTGCAACATAATGACTCTTCCTATCTCGGCTCTCCCACTGCACAAGAAGCAACAAAATGTAGTTATTAACCAAGTAATAATGCTATCATTTTCAGGTCTGGAAGATATGCCACAAATGTTTCTCATACTGAATCATATCCAACAATTATTGTTTATTTATCATCTATAAATAAAATATCTTTGCTGCAATAAATAAAATAAATAATATATTGGACTTGCATTGTTCATGCATTTGCTGGAATATAAGACGGGAATTACAAAAAACTGAGGCCGATAGGGAAATTCTGACTTCGGAATCAGCGCCTAAAAATACATAAGATTCAGCACATATTTAGCATTTAACAAAATCATTTTTGACTTGCAAATATTTTCATTTTAATGTTTTATTATTTGGTTCTCAGTTGTCCGTTCGAAATTTTTTCTTAAACTGAGAGGGAGAATGAAAAAATTATTTATGTATTATTAAATATTTTTTATTTATTTTATGTTCTCTTTTTACTTTTAGTATTTTAATTTCAAAATTCTCTAGATACCGATTGCACATCTCAAATTTCAAGCCTTGCGTAAGCGTAGTTCTCAGGCTTACGGTCGTCGAATGATGAGCATGACAATTATCTCTGTAAATTTTTTTCCTGTGCACGTTTGAAACATTTTAGATTATACGTTGAAATGAATTATAGCTTACAAAATAGAAATATAGAATTTAAAAATGATCGTAAATATAACATACATTTACAAGGAAATGTTTATTAGCAACATTTCACATCAACTCCGTTCTTTTAAAGCTTTTAAATGTTTAGGATTAAGAAAAAGCTTTAACATTTTAGCCATCTGAGTTTACAAATATTTCAAAATACTCATTCATAAAAGGGTAATTAGAGTAAAAAAGTCATGGAGTCCTAATATTATAATGTAGGCCCGGCGCATCAATTCCATTCACTCTCTGGAACGGCGTCCGTGATATATTTATAAAGCTAAATGGTTTATTTTAGCAGGTCCTTACGTCAGAAAACTGTTCTTTGTTTCTCGCATCGTGCTCTTGAACCCCGGTTAAACGAAACTCTGGCTTGCGCTTTCAAAAGAAAGAAGAAAGAAAGAAAGAAAAAAGGAATAAAAAATATTCGTAAGAGAAAAAGCAATTTGAAGGTCAACTCTTTTGCTGCATCTTCTCGGAATCACTACGATGAGACCACGAACGTATTAATAATACACGAATATGTTTTACTTTGGGAAATGTTTTCGTTGAACGAAACCTAGTCGACAAATTTATGTAGCTGTTAAAATTTGAAAGCCAGGTGTCGGATTTGAGGGTAGGCAGACAGACGAGGGTTTTTTACGCTGCATTGTCGAAATGTCGTGTTTCTACCCTCTCACCTGTTTATGCCGTGAACGCAATCACGTGCCAGATGTTCTAGAAACCTCGATGTTATTTATTAAGTGCTGTTATATCCAATTATTAGAAATTAATTTCAGTTGAAACTAACACCGATTTCAAAACAGTAATTGAAGATAAAAGCAAATTAAAATATAAATAGCGCAGGAAGGGACGTGATTCTTGACATTTATTGAATTGGAGGAGGCTTTATTTTTCGGATTGTATTCAATTATGATAATTTTTTTCAGAAACTGCATGCACATTTGGAACATTAATCTTAGCTCTTTTAATTTATTTTTTTATTATTATTTTTATTTAATTTTTTGCACTAATCCTAATTGATCGCATTCATATAAGGGAAGAAAAGCAGAATCAAACCTGATCGATTTCTTCGTATCGATTTACGAATTATTTAAGAACAAAGAAATCTTTTAGGTCTGGATAAGATAACCGCCTGCTATCCTTTTCAGTCCAATGACACGAGGTTTTTCTGGGTATCTTTAGTTTTACGAAACTGAAGTCGATATTTGATCCTAAAGTTTTACGAAAAAAGGGAAATATCGATATATTCTAGCTGATATAAATAAAAATTAAATTAGGCTAAAATAAATAAAAAAAACAAACAAACAATAAACCTATAGAGTTCAAAAATCTAGTACATTAAGCTGTGGCAGATGCATCAGTGACCTAAGAAATAAATACAAAAAAAAATTATTGATTAGAAAGACAAACAGAGAAGGAAAATTGGTTTTAAGCCAATAGTAAATATTTAATAAACAGAGCCTGCTTTGACGTTTTTTAAAATATTTTTTTAATGTCAGAGCTTTAAATGTTTGATTAAAAACATTAAAAATAATGAATGCTCAGATATGAGCAGCGGTCGGAGTCACGCAGGGCAGCAGTGTAAAACTTTATATTACAAACTTTGTAAGGGCTGCCGAGAGAAAGGAAGGGCTATCGAAATCCGAATTTGTCCCGGGGAGCCAGAAGGCAAAGTTGCAGCCCTTTAATGGAAACATACGAAATAACAATGCGCCATAATAAAAAGAGAGAGACCAGCGAGTCGCTGGTTCCTATTCAGCTGAGGGCATGGATGTTTGTCACTTTACCAAAAAAGCTTGGAAGACTAAGCAAAGCCTCAATAGCCCTATACCCTGCTAGGTTAAATTTTAAATGGACCCAATGATTATTTAACATTCTTGATAAATATGTTATGATTAGGACTATGTATTTATAGCCTTTACCAGGTAGCGCTCAAATAAAACCAAAATAACACAGAATTCGATTGGTTTTCAATTAGTTCTCAGTAATCTATGAACCTATAAGAACGAGAAATTCAGCATAGTTCACACGAAAATATTACCTCATTATAACTGTAATTTGAAAATGATGCCATTTAAATTTTTTCTTGACAATTTAGTTATAAGTATTTGTGTGAAGAAAACGCCCGAATATCATTGATATTTTATTTGTCATATGTTAGCAAGTTAAATGATTGATTGAAATGCACGCAAAATGAAAGTCCTGTAAAAATGATGTATATGCATTTTTTATAAATTGTATTAGACTTATTTTTTTTTGTTTTAATTTACAGTATCAATAGCAGGATTCTTTATCTTTTCTTTTTTGCTTTTTGAAATTAATATATTTTTTCATTTTCATTTTATGGAATTAATTAGGTTTTTTTTTGGAACTTGACATTCTTTTTCTTAAGTTATACCCCATGAAATTTAAATATTTTCACGACCCATTCTTTGAATCCAATAGCACTTGCCATGTTCAACGAGGAAACTGAGAAGTTTATATTTTAAATGTTGACAATAATAACAACGCATTTTATATTCAGCTGCGCCAAATGCGGTTCATTTTCGAATCCTATTATGCGCTGAATTGCTAACTTTTTACAAAGCAAAATTTTTAAATGGTTAAAATAAACGAATTGACAAATGTTTCTGTACGTCATTTTATCTTTTTTTATATTCTTTTTTAAACCAGACATTCATGAATGAGTATTCGCGTTTTTGCGTGCCATCCGTTTTTAATTAATATCGTTGCCTCTTAATATGACGTCCGGCACCGCAGAAGAAAAACGAATGTTGGATTTTTTACATAAAATACATTTATTGAAATTATGCGATGGTGAAAGAAAATGGTTTTGTGAAAGGATGGTTACACAGGCCAACGATGAAAATCATTTTGAATGAATTTGCCTTATTCTTGCGGCGTTTAAGTGTGCTGAATCCGAATCTGCTTTTAGATTTTTTTCTATCACGTCACGTTTCCAAGTTATGCATATAGAGACTGCAATGTTAAAGTAATGGATGTGAAAAGAACCGGCTACATTTTTAAAGTATTCATCTTTTTGCGCCACAAGGAAATTTATCAGGCCCTAAACTCTTAATAATTTAAAAGTGTTTCATTAAAAAACAAGAAATCTGTGAGGCCAGATTCAGCACAAAAAAGCATACGAATTAGCTTCTAACGCTAAGGATGTCTTTAAAAAGCTATTTTTCGTTGGCTGTGTTATCAGTCAATCTCAAACTGGGCAAGTTTGTAAGTAAATGGGAATCAGTGAAGAGTGCTCATGACAGATAATGGATTTCTGCTGGCTTCACGTCTGCAACCTCTAATCCAGGGGGTAATAATACTTATCTTTAATTCAATTGGTTTTCAGCCTAGGAGGTCTTTTATTACCATAAAAGGTTTCTTCTGTAACCATACTTTATTCTGTGTGAATGGTAGAGTCTTACAACTTTGCTCGTGGGTAGAATAAAGTTTCCTTTTAAATGTTAAGCTGTTGTAGATACGTGCTCTGGCATTATTGAATATTTCAAATAAATTGAATATGTTTGTTTTTAAAATTTATAGCCTACACATTTCCTCCCCTTCCCATTACTATTTTTTCGTATCGAGTCCTCTCAGTATTATTTTTTAAACTCAACAAAGAATATTTTAAGATTTGAGGAAATAATGTTTATTTCGCTTTACAAACATTCATAGGGAATAAAAACTTCGTGCTCACGGAAGATTCAGTATTATTTCTCAATATGACATTTAATCAAGCGATGCATGTCACAAGAACAAATTTGCTTTTTCTATGTCGTTTATCGCCCATCCTGTTTTCGTTTCCATTATAAAACACATTTTGATGCAGATGCATGAATAGATTGCGCTTTTCGATTACGCTTTATCTAATGTGACGTTTGGTGCTTTGTTTAGTTCCATCTGCTTGAACGCATTGATCCAATCGCAGGAAGCAACGTTTCTAGTTATTGTTGAAATTTAGAAGATTTAAAATTAAAATTTTTATTTGGTTATGACTTTTATTAATTATTAAGCTGGTGTATATTTTCTCTTATCGACAACGAACTAGAGAAGACTGTTCGTCAAGAATTTAAAGAAGCTATATAGAAATGAAATTGGAATGAAATGAAATTTTTTCCTGATGCTCTATCGCGGGAAATTGGATAGTAACTATATACTGTTAATGGCTATTGTGATTATAGAAATCGTGTTTTCGAAATATATGTTAAATAATTTGAATAAAAACATTTTCATCCTGTTTCTAATAAGAATATTAAACTTTACGTTTTTTCGCAGGTATTCCCTCAGCTTTGCATCTATTTCATAATAAACAGGAAACAACTTTTAAATTCCAATTATAATCACCTACGCAATTCTAATACAAATTTTCACTTCAGATTTCCAAGATTTAACAATTTTTATCGTTTTAAAACGAAGTTTTATCTTTGTCTATACTGTACGGTTTGAATAACTTGTCTATTTCATTCGAAGTTCGCATATGACTTTTACACTTATTCAAATTTCAGTATATTTAAGTACATTTCTAAGCTTATAGCAGTATTTCTACGTGCAGATTAATATTGGTAAATGTAGCAGAAAGGCTAACAAAAGGAATATGTTGTAATTTAAATTATTTTAAATTTTGACACTTCGTAATAACCAAGTTTTAATAGGGTTGGTCCTTATTGGTTAAATTTTCTGCGCATCTGAAGAACAAAAGACTGTTCATGTACAATATTAAATTCCTATCCCTGACCCCGAACAAAAAAATTCTACTTTTATATATATCATTTAACAAAAAGAATACCCTTCAAAATTATTTTGTTTTGCATTTTTTAAAATCCCCAAACACGACATCTAGATGAGGGTTTTTCAAACTGTGATTCACGACCTTTTATTGAATCGAGAAATAAGTAAAATAGGTCATGATAAACAGCAAAAAAAGCATAATTCAAAATAAAGCTTGTTTCTAATTTATTGCATATAAACTGGATCACAATATGAAATACGATTCCTGCAGTGGGTGGCAGTGAAAAATCTAAAAGATGTAAACTTCCTGCAGTATGTGAGCTACAAAGATCCTTATTATAATTTAGATGGAAGTTATAAGCTTAGTTTATTTTTCAGGGAAAATATCTTTGAAACTGTTTCCTATTTGTTCCTTTTCTAAGATGTAAGGTTCTATGATATTTGAGTTACTTAGGTCTCTTAGACAGAGAATAAAAAGAGTGTTTTATGTGTAATGAAAAACGATATGTAATTATTACAGGTTATTTTTGAATTAATCAGTATTAGTTGCCGAAGTTTCTCTATATAAATAAATCTGTACAAAGGTTTATTACTTCATAATACACGCAACCACAATCAAAAGCAACGCGACCACCATAAAAGGTCGTAGAAATTGTAGGATATGCATAGGAAGGAAATATACATGTTGTTAAGTAAACGATTTTATTTGCTTGCCCTTACAATACACAGAACTCACAATACGGCAAGCTGGAGGCTAATATCAGTAGTTATACTTTGCATGGGGGGGGGGGGCCCCGGTGGGTCACCAAGGCGGCAGACTATGGATGAAGTCCTGTGATACAGCCCGTTATGCTGCTTCAATATTATGTTTCAGTGTAAAGTGGCAACTCTCTTGGAGGGAGTGAAAAGTGACGGATCTGTCTCCCCATGTGGTCCCACACATATTCAATTGGAAAGAGATCCGGTGATCCTGCCGGCCAAGACAAGACTTCCACAATCTGTAGAACTTCCGCAGTCAAATGGCTGGTGTGTGACCACGCTTTGTCCACCTTGGTAACGAAGGGAATAACGAAGGCTCTAACCATCTTATCTGCATATCGTTGGATTGCCCACTATGAAGATTAGAGCAGCCCGAAAGTCGTAGGATATAGCGCTCCCGACAATAACACCAGGTGAATCAAATGTGTGTCTTGACGCTTTTCACCGACACGTGGCCACACATTTCTCGACCATATTCTGTACTAACTGTAAGACAGAAGCGGATTCATCACTGAAGGCTATATGTGTCCATTCAACATCCCAATGGCGTCTGGCTTGACACCATCGGAGTCTACTCTGGCGTGCTTCTACACCGTCTTGGACATCAATCACGAAGCCAATGTGCATGGATACCACGAAAAATAATGATGTTGGACACAGGATGTCTGAAGACGTGGCACGAGAGATAGTACTTACTGCACGTGAAATATACCGATCTTCCTTTGCATTGGTTATCCGTGGACTCCTTCTACTGGCGAAACTTTGTAGATGCATGGGGATGTTCTGCATGTTCTCCGCATCACCGACGAAACCATCTTAAAACTGTGCTGATTTCACGCCCCATTTCCATGGGTAGTCGATGATATGAACCCTCTTTCGTACGGGTTAAGCTGATGAAGCATCCTCCGCTGACGATGTCGATCGACGGTCAGAATACAGAAATAGCTTCAATATCGGAAGAAATCTTTAATAGAAGAGTCCAGGCACTAGGAGTGTACGGTATTTGGCAACGCCGAACTCCCGCACAACGTTTAGATGTGTTTACATTTTCGATCATTTGCAGCTTCTTATACAGGTTGTCCCGGAAGGAAAGGTCAATATTTCGTGAGGGTATAGTATGGGTTATTGTAAGTCAAAAAGTTAATATAAACATGTAGTCTTTTATATTCTAGGTTCTTTTTTTTTTAGGTTTCTTAGGTTTCTGAGATACAGCTATTTGAAATTAAGATTATGAATTTTTAATATCGGTTTTATTTTACTGCATTAACATTCTAATAACTTTACGATAACAAACTTTCAAATATTCCGCCACGAACTTCAATGCATTTTTTCAATTCTTGTGAGAACTTGGCGAATTGCGCGCCTGAAGCAGCTTCGCGTTCTCTTATTTGGTTCACACCTTCTGTTGTAAGTGCAATAAGCTGGTTTCGTGCATGGACTGTAAATTTATAAATCTCACACTTTAACCAATCCCACAAGCAGGAATCCAAGAGAGTTAGGTCGGGTGATCTTGGTGGCCAACTAACTGTTCCACCGCGACTAATCCAGCGATTAAGAAAAACTGCATTTAAGTGTTTTCGCACACCTGTCATGCTATGAGGAAGTACTCCAATGATATAGCTTGTGGTACTGGTCTTCCAGTTGTTACGGAAGGGTATTTTGTAAAAATTCGAGGTAACTATGAATTTTTTAAAATAACGGGACTTATCAGCATTCAATATTTACCAATAGCTGTATCTCAGAAACCATTAATAAAAGACTACATGTTTATATAAATTTTTTCACTTAAAATAACTCAATCCCTACCTACACGAAATACTGACCGTTCCTCCCGGGACACCAGTATATACTATCTGGGACAGCAGTTTGGATCGGCCTCGGTGGCTCAGTGGTTGCGTGATCGCCTCTGATGCCCGAGGATGCAGTTTCGATCCCGGCCGAGGACAACGAGGATTTTTCAGGGGGACATCCTGAAATCCACGTACATCCTTCGGAAGGGAAATAAAGCCGTTGGTTCCGTTTAGTCGTTTGCTGATTGCACGTTAAAGAACCTTTGCAAGGCAAAATTTGCGGACCTTTTAACGCTGTCCTGACATGACTATTGTACGTTAATACCAACCAAATATGACAGAAGTTTGGCTTGACTCACTTGCGTTATCGGGGGGTTGCATTACTTTTGACGGCGTATGTACTAGGCCATATTGCCCATACACAGGAATTCTTGCGTTGCTTCAATCAGTTCAGTAGAAATCATCGCCATATTCCCTACTGCCATTTTTTGCTTTTACCTTTTAGCAGTTTCTCTTTGTAAAAGCCAATTTTCTCATGTATCATTAAAATTTGTCTTACTGAAATTGAAATGAAATCATAAAAATAAAAATGATTGAAAACAGACAACTTTTATTAGCAATTCGGCTCCCATGCCACCTACCTCCACGAAACTTTTATTGGACGGTTTACTGGAGCATATAGCGTGTGTACGTCCATTAGTTTCCGAGATAGGTGAATGATTGCTTATGCCAAATTAATACGCTTTTCAAAATCTACTTTAAATGCATAAAACTTGGCTATGTGATTAAGGAGTGCTAACCTTTTCGCAATATTGGCGAGACTGGGCATAATAGCGATAATTCTACTAAAAATTGCGATATAAACCGATTTGAATCTGTCAAATAACAATTTTTTTCCATTATTTTTGATCGACCACTAACTAAGAGTGGCGGGCTATGGGTTCCTTTCCCAAGCTCAAATTTTTTTTTCACTGAAATCGACGACTTCAAAACTCATGATTCGAGAAGATATGTTGAAATTTTGAGAAAAAAAATTCCGTCTGTATGTTGTATGTGACCAATTTTATGCAGCTAATTCATACGAAACAGCAAACAGCAAAAGTAAATGAATTTAATACATTATTATTATTATTATTATTATTATTATTATTATTATTATAGATTAAGCACGCCTTTGAGACGTAAATTAAAAATACGATTACATATTCAGGAGATTAAACTCCATTGTTATTATCAATAAACAAACTAGTTAATTGGCTTTTAAAATGACGGCAAGTCATTAAACAAGTTTGGGCTTTACATTCCAACGCAAGGCGGCGCATTTCGTACGTAAGTTCATTCCAGAGATTGATGGCATTGTACGGAAAATGTTGTTGAAGATAATTTGTAATTTTATACGGGAATGGTATCTTGCCAAAACGGGTCTTTCGAAATTGGTTTCCCGTACACGCCTACTTTCGAATAAAGGAAACCGGGTGATCATCACTTCGTAGAGCGTTGGACAATTCATTAACAATTCCAATTTTCCTAATAATTTCTAATGTCGGTATGTTATTTTGGATACATATACTTGTGATGGATACATATTTATGAGGCAAAGGAGACGAGGGATTCCACTATTTCCACAAAGAAAGCCAAACTGCTTTCCATATGGGTGCTTTGTGGAAATAGTGGAATCCATCGTCTCCTTTGCATCAAAGTATCCACAGATTGGACAGGTCAGTCTTGTTCTTATGTATATTGTTTATGTTATAAGTATTCTGTTATATTTATTGAGGTTATAGGCTGTTCGAATAGCCTTGTTATTTGAATAGCTTTGTTATTCGAGCTCCCCCAGAATACCACACTGTAATCGAGGTAAGGACGTATAACCCCGAGCAAATATCGAGTCATATCTTGATGTGATAAATAAGGTCGAATACGCTTTATTAAGTATGTTTTCCGTTGGAGGGCTGTTATTACTATATCCGTCATATTATCAAAGTACATCTCACAGTCAAAGGTAATGCCTAATATCTTAATGGTATTATGGCATTGGCTATACTTGCTAGTTACGAAAACGGTAGTTTTTGTTTTATTAAGAGTCAAACCTCTCTGAGTATACCCGGTATGAAGATAATTAAGATCTTGTTCCAACTGAGAGTTTACTTTAGTTTGTTCTTCTGGATTATATGATGTATATAGAAAATTATCATCAACGTAACTTGAAATTTGGAAATTAAATTGATGATTATAAATTGAGACTGTAGCCACTGCATATAAGAGAGATCCTATTCCTGAGCCTTGTATTCTGCCTCTAAGAGATGGTTTTTGAATAGGAGGTCCTTGTACGCGATTTGAAAAATAATCTTTTAAGTAAATCAGAATAAGGTTCAGTTACCCCTAAGGTATCTTGGTGTAGTTGTGGCCTAGAAACTGTATCAAAGGCCTTCGATATATCAGTTTGAACTATGATAAAACTAAGACCTTGATTTAGGGAGTCAGTAGCTTGAAGATATAATTTTATAGGGATCCATAATACATTGCGTCCAGGTCGACTTCCGTATTGTTGATCGGGTATTTTAGTCCATAAGTAACTGATCATATTCTTAAATATTAATTTCTCTACAATTTTTGTTAGGGGCGAGGGTAAAACATTTATTGGTCGATAATTGGTTACCTCCTCACGATTACCTGACTTATATGTCGGTACTATAATTGATTGTTTTGATAATTCGGAAATCTTTTCTGGGTTATGATACTTAAACATAATTGTCTAATTTTACTTAATCCAAAGCCATCTAAGTTTTTGAGCAATTTAGCCGGAATGCCAGAGGCAAATCTGGTGTCCTTAAGTTTCCTTGTACGAAGTGTCTGCTTTAATAAATAACCATCGGGAATAGTTGGTTGAGGTGATATCTCGTTTGTTTGTAGTGGATCTTTTATCACGCTTGCAGAAGCAGGAACTCCAGTTGGATTATTAATCCAATCTAGAAAAAATTCTAATTGATGTTCTGGTAACGTATACTTTGCTTGTGCAGTACATTGACGGACAACTTGCCACAATCGCTGAGAGTTAATATTATCTTTATTGAAGACCTTTTAGCCTGTCTAACACACTTTTTATAATTCTTTGTAGCCACTTTATATGCTAGAAGATTATCACTATTTTTGACATTTTGATAAATCACATATTTTTCAGTTTTTAGCTTCCACATTTTTGATATGGTGGTGTTCCACCAATACTTAAACTTTCGTTTCTTCCTAATTCTATCACACTTAAAAGTTAGGCCAGCCTGAATGGCTACACTAAATAACATAGTTTAACTGAAGGTCTACGTTAGTAGCTTGATTAACATGTGACCAGTCAACTTGATGTAATAGTCTGTGATACTTATTCTAATCCATATTATCATAATTAAGGGATATATGGCAGGTATTACGTTTTATCCTTAGAGAGTTCCTTAAAATATGCCATAACGTATTTTTATAAACACCCTTAAAGCATTTTTAGAGATATTAATCTTGTTTATTTTCTAAAAATAAAGAAATGGCTTTAGCATTCATAGTAACGAACAAAATTCTATAAATTCGACATATAGGGAGTCCTTTCCTTGAGAAAAGTAATTTTTATAGATAAATTGTTTGTCTCTAAGCAATTTTGATTTACTAAGGCTTTTTTCTGCCCCCTCCCCCTCCTCCAAAGCCCCCTCTCCAACTGAAAATGTTTTATGATGATTCGCGTTCGGAAAAAAAAATTTTCGTCTGTGCGAATTACGTTTGTTTGTATGGACCAAAAGGGACTAATATTAAGATGAATAATTTTTGAAAATAAATTGATGGGAGATAACTGAACCATTTAGGAGCTACAACTTTTTATATTTTCAAAATAATTAAAAATTTGAAACTGCAAAATTGGAGCTTGGAGTATGCAAGAAGAATGAAATTTTAGGTAATAGTGGGAGGCCTGTGCGAATGTACCATTCCACCATTTCAATTTATTTTTATTGAGAATGAAATAATTTTTTTTCTTGGAATGCCTATAATACATTTTCTGACGTTGCATTTTTGTTGAAAAAATATACGTAAATTGTTCCCGAAGAAAATGTCGAGTAGTTCGCCATCAACGACAAGATTAGCAGCTATAAAATGTACGAAAATTTGTCCGTTATCACTAATAAATTCTTATTTTAATCTTACGGATACATAAATTACAACGTTTGGAAACAGGAAACTCTAATGCTGCTACGTTTTCATTCAGTTTGTCGATCACCTGTCATAATACTTTGCGAGAGCTTTTTAATATCCTCATGTTAAAAAATATAGGAGTCGCACTCAGCGATCGTAGAGGAATTACGCAGTTTATCGCTAAATTTCTGGATATACAGTATTAATTAAAAATTAATATTGGTTCACATGCTTTTTGATCATCCCGACGGCTGCGCCATCTGGAACTTTCCAGTTCCTGTTTTTTTCAGTCGCCATGGTCGGATCTGGTTAATGATGTAGATATCTTTGAGTATATATCGCAGTGTATATCTATACAATATACAGTGTTATATACAAATAATAATGTTATTTATGAAAAAAAAATATATGAATATCTTAAATTTCTTAGATAAGATATATAGTGGCATGAGATTATACTACTGAACGACAATTTTGATATTATTCGTCAATATCATCACAATGTAGGCAGAATTTTATGTTTCTGAATTACCTTAAATCTGATAGGATAGCTATAATAATAGTTTGTGAGCAATTACCTTCATGCTAGCTATCTATAAAATAAATTTCTTATTTGATAAATTTTTTGTGAAATTATGCATTGTTTTTTATTATTTCTATTTTAAAATTTATGCAAAAAATATATATTATTATTTAAATTTTAATTTTTATTTCTCTCCATTTTTTATATCTCCAGAATTTCCGTAATGTATCCATTTTTTTTAAAAAAATATATATGCTTGGCATATTGTCGCTCTAAAATTAAAGGAAAATTTATGATTATTTGAACATTCATCATCTTGTCATGCTTTTCCCTATTAAAAAAAAAAACAAAAAAAAAAAACTTCGCACTATTAAGAGTGAATCATGATTGCACTATGAGATATATCTATTGGCAAGAGTGCTTCACTTTTTTTTAAACTGTAATTTTGACCTAAATTCATCTTGTTCCACTTATGATATCGACATCTCAGAAATAATATCGCGCCATTTTTATAGGTAGTCTTTTTTTATGGTTGCCTCTCCTATAAAGGAATTTTACAAGAAACTGCGACCATCGCTAGCAAGCAAATTTTTTATTGAGAAATTTATTCATCGGTTTTATCAGCTTGTTCTATTGGGAAAGAACAAAAAAAAAGATTGTTGATTGCATTATCATTAGAAATTGATACTCTATTCTCATAAGGGTAGTGAGATCATAAGGACCGTTAATTTTGAAAGTGCGCGAGTCCATTTTTTCTTGTTAGGAGATATTCAAGTGTTTCATAAATAAGTAGAAACGGAGGTCTCTGAGTTGCCCGGCACGAAAGAAAAAAGAAACTGACGCATGCGTAATATATGTTCTCATCGATTGTAGATGTCTAGGGTTTTTCAGAGTTCCTGAAACATGGCTTCCATTTCACCCGTTTATTCAAGGAAATACTGTAAACAATCAAGTCAGACCTGTAATTTATAATGCTTTTTTCTATTTAAATCTGGAGCTAATAATGGTGCAATAATAAAGGGGACCAGGAAGGCAACAGGAGCATTATATTCAACCTGTCGATTGATTGCCATGCCAGAATCGTTTCGATTTCCTTTCAGCTGAAATTTCACTTAAGGAAATAGCAGGAATAAGGAATGCTCCATTTCTGTTAGTTTCTGTTACAGTCTCCTCTCCTGACGTCATTGAGTAGAGAGCGAGGCCTACGAGATGACAAGGCCTGGAAGCGAAAAAGTCACCTGATCATCGGGGTGCTAGCAGCAATCCAACCATCATTGTCTCCATCTTGGATATTAACAATCGATGTTTTTCCTTTAGTTGGAAAAGGTGAAAGTTGGATTGTTGCTAGCACCCCGATGATCAGATGACTTTTTCGCTTCCTGGCCTTGTTATCTCGTCGGCCTCGGTAGAGCCGAGGCCAACGAGGAGGACAGGTCAGTCACTGAAAAGCAAAGTCATCTGAACATCGAGATCAAAAAAAACATCCAACATTCATTGTCTCTATTGTCGGATTTTAATAAACAGTAGTTTTTCGTTTGCTGGAAAAAATGAAGGTTGGATTGTTGCTCAGGCAACTATATTCAGGTGAATTTTGAGTGCCCAGGCCTGTAGTTTTCGTCGGCTGTGGTGGAGAGAATGGACACCAGAGCCTATTATGAGGGATTTTAGCAAGTTCTTACAGTGAAATTGAGTTTATATTTTGCTTCAACATACATCTTGGCGTAGTAGTGCTGTAAGTACCCTTTTATCGAAATCCTTTTGTTTTAGTTTTTTAATTGGCAAGGAGTTTTTTTTTTTGCAATTTTTGAATAATTCTCTTTAGCTTGCAGCTATTCAAGTAATTTACATCTCAAGCTTTCCATTACATCTCATTCACTCTTGAAGAATGTTTTAGGTAATTTTCGGTAAAATATAACAGTAAATTTTCCAGTGACTCTCTCCGGATTACATGTCGCTATACGATCACGACATTGGTTCCTTGGCTCCTTGCCACTCAGAACTTCGGGAAGCGTAAATGAGCCACCCATCTTGAATACGTTAGTGCAGTGTTGACTGCTATGCAGTTTTTACCGCTTTTTCACTTTTTAATAGTGGTTTCCGAGTTCTCACTTTGAGTTCCTAAATAGCTGTGGTCCCCGAACAACTCAGAATTATTCATTTTGATTTTCTGTTTTCATTTACAAGCACGATTACTGCACTAACATGCCCACAGCGAGCAACGCTGTCTCTACTCAATAAGGCGGCGAGTATGTTTACAACATGCTCCAGAGGAGACTATTAGTTGAACAAGTTTTAATCATTTCCCCATGCGCCAGTTTTTTTTTCTTTCTTTCTGATAATAACGAACGAAATGACTATGCAATTTTGTATAGGGTAACGTCAACCACGTGACTTTACAATGGCGTGGCCATTTTGAAAATCGACTGAGGACAACCAAGAAAACTCTGCTTTCATTACATGTCATCCTCTGATTCTTCTCACGCGAAAAATTTCAAAAAAATAGTTTTAGTCCCTATCCTACCCAGATACCTTTGCGCGCAGGCTAGAAGTGACGTAGGATGTCGTTTCCCAAAGGCCAGCTAAATAAACAAGCCCTGAAGCGAAAAAGTCATCTGATCATCTTATAGCTGCTGCCACATAAGTCGATCGACAGGATGACGTCATTTCCAACGCCAGCCAATAGACGTTAACGGGAAGCAAATCGCTTAGCTATTCCACGAAACATCCGCTTTCGTTTTCGAAACATTATTTACGTATTTATATATAGTTTTTATTTTCGTTTTTTCTTTTACATAGATAAATGAAATTAATAAATGACGCAGAATAGTCGACTCGAATGCAATTTGTTTTATATTATGACTTTTAATAGGCTTTCCACGTTTCAACGATATCGCCACCATTACTATAGTAGAACAAGTGCATCATGGGTAAAATCCAGACAAAGCATATTGGCTAAGGTCAAAAACTCTCACCGGTGAGAAGAGTTAGCGCTTGGTCGGTCAGAAATCCCGGTGAGAAAACTGACGTCATTTTAACGCGGTCAGAAACGCGAGTTAGTGCTGCTATGCCTAACCGGATAGTCTCACCGTCCTCACCGAGAAAAAGACGGTTAGCCCAGTGAGAAATTACGTCATCATTCTCTCACCGGTGAGGGTTTTTGACCTTAGCCATTGATCGAGGCTAACGAGAAAGACAGGCTCCGGCACTGAAAAGTCACCTGACCAAGATAGGTCTATTAACAATTCAACCTTCATTGTTTCCAACAAAGGAAAAAACACTGACTTAAAATGCAAGATGGAAACAATAGGCGGTTTCACGCTTTAAAACGGATTGAAAAAACGGTTTAAAAATAAACCGTTTAAGTGGGTAAAACCGTGAACAAATGGTTTAAGCTTTACAATTTTAAACGGTTTATTTCTTTTCGGAAATTTGACTGCAGAGGGAGCTGGTTGTTATAACCATGGCAGCCTCCTTGAGTATAGTGTACATGTGCGATTATTACTACAAAACATGTTTTAACAATTTGATTATTTTAACGACATGATTTACTTTACCTGATATTTGCCTAAATATGGAAATCAAACAATATAATTCGCAATTGCGAGCTCTTCATCCAAATCCCAAGCTCTGATCCGACGTCGCTTTGACGAAGCGTGGTCAGCCATGTTTTTTTTTTCTCAAAAAAACGAGATGTTGCAAAAAAACGAAATAAACGAACGGAAAAAACGAGGTTGGTGTCGTTTTCGTTTTTTCCGTTTTTTCCCGATCGTTTAAACAAAAACCGTTTTTTTTTCTGAAATAAACGGTTCTTAAGCCGTTTTTTCCGAAGCGTAAAACCGCCTAATAAAAGTTACATTGTTAATACACCCATCTTGGTCAGGTGACTTTTCAGTGCCAGAGCCTGTATTTCTCGTTAGCCTCGATATTGATGAGATGACTTACTGCGCATGTCAAAAAGATCGCTCAACTTACGTGGCGGTTGCTATAGTCCAAATAACAGTGTAACCTATATTGTTTTCAACAAAGAAATAATACTGATTGTTAAAATCTAAGATGGAAAATTTACACCAGGGTCTATAGATATTCATGGTCGTCGAGCTTCGGCCATTTTCCATTGTTTCGAGAAGCTAAGGAAAACAGATCGCGCCAGGTGCCACATAGATCGCACGAAGTGCCTGCGATCGAGATTTTCATTGAAACTGAATATGAAAGTAAAGTTTCTGTCTGCTGAAAGAGCGGCGCTGCAGGCGCAGTTGGGCCGATTGTACATGCAGCACCACTTTTCAATAGAGTTCCTGCCCTACCGGGAGCTAGAAACTTTAGCTTCATCTTAACAATGGAGCTCGATGACCATGAATATCTAAAGACCGTGGTTACACTAAAGATTAAGGTTACAATGTTACTCGGACTAAGATGGTCAGATGACTTTTCCGCGTCAGGGCAACACCACCTAAAGAGTAAGCCTGAGCGCGGAAACGTCATACTTTGTTACATCATGATACGAAGTCATAATTTAGGGCTTATTATTGTAGAAATGCGATTAAAGATGACTTTTTATGATGATGTAACAGTATATGACGTTTCTGCGCTCAGGCCTTGTCTTTAGGTGGTTGTTGGTCAGGGCCTGTTTATCTAGCTGGCTTTGCCGTTCCCCTATATTTTCCTAATTGCACTAAGCATGTGAATATTTTTAAATAAAGAAGGTAAAGTGTGTATCTACAAATTAGAAGCACACTAAATTATATCTAAACAATTTATTTTCTCAGCTTTTCTCCCTATAACACATTAATCCATAGAGAAAATGCAACGCCAACTAAAAATTTTCTCGCAACGCCTTGCACATTCCAGGATATGTTTACAATCACAGCAATTTCCAGATCGTAGGACTCATTTTATTAGGTTATAGCTCTCTGACTCGTAGATAAATTGTGCGACCCATCTTCAAGTGTTAACGAATCCCCGACTCATTTAACAGCGCCAAACACAGCCTAACGAGCCAAGTCATAGGAAATGGGAATCATTTCCGGTAGAGATACGAAATCAAGTTACGAAAACATGGCGGATAGCGATGCTGGACGATTTCGCCGTTCGTGTTAGCAAGAAGATTAATACAAAATTATTAGAATTAATACTACTCTTTAATATGACTATGGATCCTCTGAGTGCGAGAACAGTCTCCCTCAAAAACCCAGGGTTGAATAAGCATTCTCCAGCGTTGTTCGTCTTGCTCCATCAAATTTTATCAGTTCAAGAAAAATTGAACGAAAACGGGAATCTTAAGTAAGTTACACTTTTCTGACATTTTTCTAACGTAAATTATACTTATTTAATAGTTTCAGATTTATTTGCTAATACGTTTTCTTATTCATTATTGTTACGATTATTTTGTATTTAGTCGTTTTGATCTGAACAGCATTTCTACTGAACAGCATTCATTATTATCGATTGCTAACAACATGGCTAGTTTCTCGCAGCAAAAATGGATCTAAACACCGAAAGCTGTGTATCGAAACCTTATATCAGGTTGTTGCATATCAAATGTCGGATTTCGAGGTGGCTTCTGCACTTCAGCACGGTTTCCACATTTAATAGCAAGTACCGATAACAAAGTGGTACATTTCCAGAGATAAACCTATCAGCGACCAGCTGCTTGAAAATTGCATGTTTGCGATGATATTTAATAGCGTTTTAAATCCAAGCGAAGATAGTCATGACTTCATACAAATTACGTGTGATAATGCATTACGAGTTCAGGTTGAATCACACTACATCCAACGCCTCTCGAAACATCAATAAGGTATTCGGTTTAGGCACCATGTCCAACGTTGGTTCCGAAAATTCCGGGCGGGAGTGACCAGAGACCTGGAAAATGAGCCATGCGGCAGACCGCTCAACGTGTTGAATGACGCTGATCTGAAGCAATCTGTGGAAGAGGACCCGTCAAAAACTGTTCGGGACCTTGCAGGGGATCATGCTGTATCAGCGTCGACTGTCAGTAGACACCTTAGGACATCGGCAAGGTGAAAAAGCAGGACAAATGGATCTCACATGAACTTACGGAAAACCAAAAAGAGCGTCGGTTGGAGGTGTGTACGGAATTGCTTTTGCGCCATGAAGAAGCGGGGATTCTTGATCGCATTGTCACCTGCGACGAGAAGTGGTTCCTATACGACAATAGAAAACGGTTAGCACAGTTCCCTAAACCCCCGTTGCATCCCAGGAAGCTCATGGTTACAGTTTGGTGGAACATCCGTGGTGTAGTGCATTGCTACTACTGTGAACTGCATCGTATGCACACAAAACTGTGTCAGCAACAACCTGCACTTGTGCATCGCAAAGGCGTCCTTCTGCTGCATGACAACGCGCGTCCGCACGTTGCACGAACGACCGTGCAGGCGCTACAGGCTCTGGGCTACGAGGTGCTTTCACACCCCCCGTACTCTCCGAACCTCTCCCTTACCGACTACCATCTTTTCCAGAGCCTGGACAATTTTCTCCGGAGGAAAACATTCCTAACCCAAGCAGACGTCGAAAACGCATTCCGGGAGTTTATTGAGTCCCGTGGCCATGGATTCTGTTGGAGAGAGTTCAAGAAGCTGCCAAATCGTTGGCAACAATGTTTGGATTGCAATGGGGGTTATTTCGAATATCACATGTGAAGGTCTCCTTTCTAGAGGGGCCATTAAAGATGACCTCTGCAATCCGACATTTGATGTGCAACGACCTGATAAAAAGTAAGAAGGGTGGCTGACTTAATTTCAGCACGGAGGTCGAATAAGATATTAACTAAAATAAAATTTCAATATTTCCCTTTCCGTTATTGTAGGGAGTGTAAATCATTGATCTAAATCTCATCCTTTTTTCTGTATTTCAGATTGCCAAGGATACTAATACGAGCCTTCTTCTTTAGCAATACGTGATAGTTTCCATTTGCCTACCCAAAGGAATGTAGCGGAATCTTGCAGATTTATAAAGAGAACGATGTATAGAGAGAGTCTCTCTATAACGGTTACAACAAAAATATTCCCTTGATTTTTGTGCAACTCAATTCTGTTAAGTGACAGTGAATTTTATTGCATTGTACATTATAAGTTGAATGTATTATTAAATCAATAAATTACTTTATAAAAAAATTGATGTTTAAAAATTTAAAAAGAATGTAGTTTCTCTTCATATTGTTGTCTACCATTCAAGAGCTGTCGACTCTATGAACACGGCGATCGTTATTTTAGAATTTATCATTAAAATTCTTTTTTCTATCTACAAGCTTGAAGTTCTATCTTCTGCTGGTGAATTTGAATATAAAGATAAAATATAAATACAGGTCGTTATACAAATGTAAACTTGTGTAAATAGGTGTATACACGTGTGTAAATTTGTGTATTTAAATGTAAAAATGTGTAAATATGCTGTACTGATGTGTACATAAGCGTAAACATGTGTAACTTTGTAAACTTGTGTAAATACGAGGGTTGGGGCATAAGTCATGGCAACTATTTTTTTTCTTGTAGATATGTGAACGGATCGCAAACGTATATGTGTCGTGTGGAAGTTCTGCAGGCATAGTGTGTATGCAGAACAACAGATGGCTCTGTGATAGCTGGTAGTAGCGCAGCGAGGGCTGTGAAATCAGTCAGTTGGTGAGTGTCGTGCGAGATGGAAGTAACCCGTGTTGAGCAGCGCGCTTACATCAAAATAGCCGTTCTCCGAGGGAGAAATGCGATGGAATGTCACAGTGAATTAGTGGAAGCCCTTGGGAATAATGCCCTACCATACCGTACAGTAGCACGGTGGGTAGGAAAGTTTCAGCAAGGACGTGTGGTAAAGTTGCGTAAATATGCTACACGGATGTGTACAAAAGTGTAAACTTGTGTAAATAACTGTATACACGTATGTAAACTTGTGTGAATAGGTGTATACCCGTGAAAATATGCTATAAAGATGTGTACAAAATTGTAAACTTGTGTAAATAGGTATATAGATATATGTAAACTTGTGTGAGTAAGTGTATGCCTGTATGTAAACTTGTATAAATTGTGTATACACGTATGTAAATTTGTGTACATGTATGTGTAAACTTGTGCGAATAAGCTGTATAGATGTATAAATTGTGTATACACGTGTTGCGTTGTCCTGGTGGTTGAGTTTTAACTCCAACGACAAGGGCAATCAGGAAATGATCCTAGGTTCAAATAAGACTTGACAACAGTCTAAGTGAATAAATAACCTCGTATTTATTTAAGCGAAGATTTACCCAAATTACGGGCAGAGTACATAAACAAGCAGCTGATATATGTAAATATGGGATACTGAAAACGGCCCACCATTCCCTCGTCCTATTATGAGATTATAAAGTCAAGGAACGTTTTTACCAAATCCAGCTGACGACATATGACAGGTTATCTTTGAAGATTTCGCATACTGATGTCTCTACTATACGTGCGTCCTCCATGACAAACGAAATTCTTGATCTGGTTGCTTCCTGATATGTACTTGAAACTTGATACAGTAATGCAATTAATATCATTAATCCAATATGCAATGAACAAAACAATATATCCAGCCAGTTTCATATACAATATACCCACCAATAAGCAATAATTAAATATTACCCTCTGAGGCGTTCCATTATGACATTCATTATATAGTCTTAGATAATGGCCAACTGTGCACGCAATTATTGTAGAATTGCTCTTTATTATCATACTACTGGGGCAAATCCCACACAACGATAAAATAGACAACCTAATTACACACAAATACACTTTAGGTCCATTTCCCCGGACACTCAGAACACGTCCGGTTTTTCCTTGGTCAAAATGCTTAAAAATAAACCTAAGCAACTCTCTTTTTCCTTACCAAGTATATAGCTACAACGCCACAACAATACCTCCTCACCAGCGCATGAACCCATAAAACTATGTATATCAGCTATAACAATTGATATTCGTAAGAATTTTCCATTTCAAATATGATAATTCAACATTCACAATAGGTAAATAAGAAGAAAATAACAGAATTAGCATAAAATACTAGTGAGAGCTCACACGTGTGTACATTTGCGTACTGTAACGGTCCTGCTATCCAGAGCTATGACCTCCTAAGAGTCGCTGGGGTCCCGTATCAGTCCCTGTTCCCCGGGTGAATAAATCTCAACGGAAATCCCGCCCACTTGTACCTACTACTATTAAAGGAACGAGCCGTATACTACAGATCTCGTACAAATAACCCTGAGGGTCGTCATTTTATTAGAGATCCTAGATTGACATACATTTTTAATGGACGGAATACAAATACGAGGGTTGGGGCAAAAGTCATGGCAACTATTTTTTTTCTTGAAGATACCAGTCCGGTTGGAAAATGTGACATATACAGACAAAAGGACAAGGTGTTAATTACATGTGTGGACAATGAATAGCACTGAAATATCGTAACACACTAATTTATTACGGTAGTATACAGGGCAATATGGCCTTCACGGTGCAAAAGAATGACAACACAGTACACATAAAGTTGACACGACAAACCTGGGCCTAAAGACTCTCAAAGTAGTCCCTTGCTACTGTCACCACACGCTGCCAACGATGTGGGATGCGCTGAATATCATCACTGACCGGTCGTCCCGAATGTTGCTCATCACTGGTTGACACACGTCCTTGCTGAAACTTTCCTACCCACCGTGCTACTATACGGTATTATTCCCAAAGGCTTCCACTAATTCACTGTGACATTCCATCGCATTTCTCCCTCGGAGAACGGCTATTTTGATGTAAGCGCGCTGCTCAACACGGGTTACTTCCATCTCGCACGACACTCACCAACTGACTGATTTCACAGCCCTCGCTGCGCTACTACCAGCTATCACAGAGCCATCTGTTGTTCTGCATACACACTATGCCTGCAGAACTTCCACACGACACATATACGTTTGTGATCCGTTCACATATCTACAAGAAAAAAAAATAGTTGCCATGACTTATGCCCCAACCCTCGTATAAACTCCCTCTTTTCATAAATCTTGCGCTATTACAATGAGAGTGGGATTCGTCTTCTTCCTACAGGGTGCAGAGAAAAAATAAAAAAGAGAGAAGAACAATTGATTAACATTTACTGTACTAAGTAGTCTTTAAAGATATTATCGTCCAATGCTTGTCTCCCTGGGTTTTTATCCTTTACGGAGATTCCCTCCTGGAGTTTAATTATTAAATTGAACTTCTTTTAATAAATATTGGGTGTTGCTATATCTTGTTTTAAGACATTAATCCTCGGTATTAAGTGCCCGTACGAAAGGCTTTCTGGAATTTTTGCTTGTCCAAGTCCAGGGCTCTCCAAGCCACTTTGGTAGGCATACTCGCTTAGTTTCTAAATCTCTAATGTCCTCCTTTTATCTTATTTTTTTTTCTTTACGTTTATTTTTAACCGTTCTTCATTATTAGATTCTATCTTTTTCCTATTAATTACTGTTAAGTTTCTATCAAGCTTACGTCCTTTCTTCTTCTTCTTTTTTTCTTTTAGGGAAAGTCTAACAAAGTTCACCAGGTAAGTATTTTCGCTAATATGGGGCAGATAAATGGGGGACGGGGAGAGGGGAAGAGACTAAGGCGGGACTGGGACCGGATTGCCTTGAGATAAGTTAATTTTATTAATAGGGGTAACCCGTTAACCTAAACCTATTTACGACCTGATTATCTTATGCATCGTTTCTTTACAGAGAGTAGCGCTGTTCGTCATGGCGTCCCAACACAGCGTCGCACCGCTTAAATACCTCCATTTTCGTAACCCTAAAAAATAGAAAAATTTTTGGACAAGTAAAAGGTTCGCATTATTGAGATTATGGCCAACAAAATTTCGACCCGTACATTTAGAAGGCTCCATGTACTTTCGAAGGATCCATATTCCATACTTTAGAAGGCTCCATGCATTTCAGTATCCGGTCCTTCTGTGCCGATCGATCGAATGCGCCGTTCGAATCGTCATCTCTCCTAGCTTAAAGTCATGTCATCTGCGCAAATATTTGGTTTTGTGGCATCATCCTGCTATGTTCATTCTAGGACCTTATCTTCGATTAAGTTTTAACCTTTATAGCATGAATCTTTCAACACGTCGACCGAGCGGGCCGTCAGAGTTTTATTTCTTTAGGGACTACAAGACACCGGCTTCCAAGCTTCCGTCCTTCGTGGGGACCGCAGCGCAAAAAAACAAAAACAAAAAACAAACAACTTTTTATCCGTTGTCCCTGGCTACCATCCCATAACAAAGCTTACGTATTTCCCAGCTAATTTGTGCCCTTAGAACACGTTCCAGTGAACGGATCTGAAAATCTTTTTCCTTTAACATTGTCGTCGGTACTGAGTATGTGTATCAAGTTTCTGCTCTCTATCTTGTGGTTTAATATTGATTGCAAGATTTGTACCATAGGCCCTACAGATATAAGATAAACTTGTTTGTGAGTTAATTGAAATGTGGAAAAGATAAAGTTTTTATTAAAATTATTTTTCCCCTTTTCAAAGCCTAACAAGTTTTGAAATATTAAAGTTGTAATAAAACAAAAAAGAGCAACTCTATGCACAGTAACAGGAGTTTTATTCACAAGGAATGCTCTTTGTGCTCATTGTGAGCGCCACGCGCATTTTGAACTGGGCGCAGACATATAGTGAAATTTCCAAAAACTCGATGCAGCATTTCGCGGTCAATGTTGCCGCAACAATTGATGATGTTCTGCAGCAGTTCTGCAAGAGATCGATGAGCCGTCTTCTTAAAAACCAAGTCCTTAAGATACCCCCACATTTAGATCCGGATTGGTGGGGGCCATGAAAACCCAGTTCCGAACCTTTCCGGGAAACGGGCGCCATTTTGAAAAAAAAGAAGTTGTTGTATGGAGGGCTATACGTTACATAAATCTCAGATCATCTGGTGAACAGCGCTCCAAATAGTTTCGTTCTGCACCTAAAAATAAAAATGTAATATTGAACTTTTATAGGGACAAATTGACTGAAACACCCTGTTTGTACATTTCAGAACTCTTATCTCCTTCGTGAGTGAGAAATAAAAATGAAAATAATAGGTAAAAAGGCCGCTATATTCAGCAACGGTGCATTCGGCGCTCATACTGAGACACTCTTTATCTTTACATGGTTATTATCTTTACATGCGGGCAGAGAATTCATTGAAGGTGACTGCGTGCAGGACCTCCAGCGTCATTCAGAATGAGGGAAATTTTCCAGGAAATGCGACAGATTATCCGCGACAATCGATCCCGTAAAATTAATGAAATTGCAGAAGCAGAAAGAATCACGCCTTTCTTACAAAGAACTTGTACATGACACGTTCCGCTGTTTAAATGATTGCGCCTTTTACACAAGTTATATCTGTACGCAGCCCGGGACAAACAGAAACATTCATGCCCACGACCGGATTCCAACCCACGAAAGTCTACGCCCTAGCCCTCTCGGCCACCTGGCCGGCATACAGATATGAACTCGAAAAACACCCAATCTTTAAACTGACTGACTCTATTTACCCTACCTTCAGAGCACATGCCATTTTTCAAGACGATAAAGCAAGGTTACAAACAGCAAACATCAGCAGGCATGTTTTGCAACGTAGGTATGGATTCCTGGGGCTTGGCCAGTAACAAGCCTCCAGATCTTTCTTCGAACATGATAGGACGTCGAATTTATGCTTTTATTTCGCTACACATAGCCTTTAAAGCCAGCCGGTACTCATAATTCCTCTATTTATTTGCTTTTATAACAGAGAAAAGAAAATATTGCAAAATTCTAATTTGATTCTAGTATGATTTAAATGCTTATCTGAAAGATAAAAACTTTTGACGACTAGAACTTACATAATCTATAAAAATGTACAAGACAATTTCACCCTCGCCGGAAATTAATCGTCATTTCAGGAAAACTGCATAAAAAGTTGCGCTGCTACTGTCAACAGTTGAGAACTCCGGAAGCTTTCAGAAGTGGAATTTAAAAGTAGCAACAGGCATCAGAGACGAACAACATGCCAGTGAAGCGTTTAAGGGTAAAATTCGTAGTGGAAATTGTGAAGAATCATCAGGGATTAAAATCTTGGGAAAGCAGGATTCGTTTATTTTTTTACTATTGTATTGTTTTTGTGATTCAGTTTCATCCTCTTCGCTTTAAACCTCAGAATATGTTTATACGATTTCACTGCAACGACCTTTCTGGCACTCGCATGTCTCCGTTCTCTTTTTCATGAATCTCTGCAGACGAGCGCAAACCTAATTGATGCCCATCAAAGAATCCATCCTTGTTCCTTACAATCAACGCCTTCATTATTTTCAATTAAATATCGTGTTACACTTGATTGTCTGTAATAAGCGATCGCTTAGAGGTCTCTGCAATTTATTTGCTTGTTTACGTAATACAGCAAGGGTTTTAATGAAGTATGTCAGGGTCATATAAGATCCTAAACTGTTTGGAATTTTTAATGTTTAGTATGCATTTCTCATTGATTTAATATGCAGCACCCAACTTAACATTTTTCCAGTTATATGTAAAGTTCATTGAAACATGAGAAGAAAAACAGGAAAACCAGAAGCATGATGAAGAATATTATTCATTGAAATGATAAAAGACAAGTCTTTAAATCTTTCAAAAATTCATTATGATATATTATATTGGACTTTAAAAAAAGGAATTAAGTTATATAACATTTTATGATTTATGATAATCTTGAACTCTGTAATCTTAATTTCCTTAAGCTATCTTCATCCTCCATTGCTATTGTGAAAGGTAATTGCGATGTCTTATGAAATTGTTGTGCATTGTATTTATATTACGAGTCCGCTGACTAGATTGATAAAATAAAAACCGAAGCTACTTCCAAGTTGTTAATATAATTCTTTTATTATGGTTTGATGTGTGGTGACTCCCAAAATTTATGACACTTATTAATTAAAATCATACATGCGAAAAAATAGCCAATTAAGACTTCCTCCTTAACTATTTTCTGCAATGTAATGACTGTTATATATTTCTGTAAAGTACCTTTATTTCTTGCCAGTTCCATCAACAATAATTTCGCCTAATCGGCTAAACGGTGGCTCGTAAGCAATTTAAACTGGTGAGATTTAATTGTGTCTGAGTAAGAATTTAAAGGAGATATTTTTATGAATACGCTTAAAAAACTAAGCTGTTTCTAAAGAATCAGAACAACGTACATCAAGATAAATATTTCGATTAACACTTTGAAATTCTCAATTTACCTCGGCCATGTTATAATATAATTAAGGCATTGTAGCTGTATCATATTAATACGTAGTATAGTTGATATAGTATAGAATATTTTATTTCAGGAGGCAAATGTAAACAAAAAGAACAATGTTAAATTTCACGCGGGTTCCGTTATTACCTCGTTTGAGCTAGTGCAATTTTTCAACATGTACGTGAATGCAAGTTTCGCTCTGTTTGTGTGTGTCTCTGTATGTGTGTTCTACGATTTCTCGAGAACGGATTAATTATTCTAAATTCTGTTTTTGTCTTTGATGCCAGCCCGGTGGCCGAGAGCGCTGGGACGTAGACTTCCAATTCTCAAATCCGTCAGGTCGTGAGTTCGAATCCTGCTGTAGGCATGGGTATTTGTGTTTGTCTCCGGAAAGCGTAAAAGATAATAGTCAAGGTGAATTCTCTAGATTGTGTAAAGATATAGTCATATTAGCACGCAAGTTTTCGTTTTCATTTGTACGACCCTTATATGTTTGTCCACGTATTTCTCAGAAACTAGAAATCGAATTGCAATAATTCGTTTTTTATTGGATCAAGTATCTTTCAACTTAGGGAACAGTCCAAGTTTCATCAAAATCGGTTCAGTAGTTTTCAAGATATGGACTGATATATCTAGGCGATAGTGAAAGTTTCATCAAAGTCGGTTTTTTTATACTCTATTAACAATAATTAATATTATAAACTGGAGATATGCCTATCAAGCATCAGGTAAAGATTTTTCTATCGAAAAATGGAAGGAAAAATTCTGCGTCCTGGGTTCGAACCAGGAACCTCGGCATCCTCGGTTAGATAGGAGAGATTCTCGATCTGTGAGCCAGGTGCCCGCCTCCCATTGGGCTTTCAACCTTGACAACTTAGTTGTCTTTAAGACACCTTGAGACAGCATAGCTATCCGGGTGTCTGCGATAGCCCAATTGGTAGAGGCGTCGGCCATGACAGTCGAGGTTCCTGGTTCGAACCCAGATCGCAGAATTTTTCCTTCCATTTTTCGATAGAAAAATCTTTTTTATACTCTGTTTAATCTTGTTATGTTAAGCTGATTAGAAAATAGAGAGTCAACTTGTCATTGAAGTTAGGACTTCAAATTCCACTTTTGACAGTGAGTCACTTTATCGTCATCAATAGGAAGTGTCGGTCGACAACAAACTGATTATAAAATATTAAATTATCAGTTAACTTTCGACACTTAAACTATACGGGCCACTCTCAATGAATTTTCACAATAGGATTTGGAATTTAGAAAAAAATGTCACAACCATATGAATCTTTACATTTATATTTTTTAGCCAAGATTATTTGTTTAATTTTTTGCATATAAAACAATCGTAGGAAATTGTCCAAAAAAAGCTTAAAAATAGTCAAAAATGTTATTTTCCTTTCACTTAGCCTTTATGATTAGCCATAACATCTTAATAATAATGCCAAAGGGGGTTTGTCACGCGGGCTTCTCCCATATATCAATTAGGTTTTTACATTTCTTAAATATTTATATAAGAATTCTCAATGAGATTTCCATATGATTCCTAACATTGAATAAAGACTTAAAATCGAAAGGCAACCTAACAAAGTACACTAATAATTCAAGAGGGGGAAAGACAATCAATTCCTTTATCCTGCTTGACATATTGAAAGTAAGTACGTTTTCCGCATTCGCTTTTTTAAATCACCACGGCGAGTACTTGAATTTTGAACTTTGTCAAAGTCATCGTCCTCCTTTGATAAATGTAATGATATTTAATGAGCGACTACATTTGATTACATCAAAAGGGGTTATTAGATTGATTTCACATGAATAATGAAAGAATCGTCGCTGAGGAATAGGAAGTTGACAATGATAAGTGAAAGCGGTCTCGAACGCCCCTTGTCTGATTGACGACTAGGATCTGCGAGCATGGGAACGAAAGATTCAAGAAGGGTGATATTAAATTAAAAAAAAATCTTTGGCAAAAGATTTCAGTAATAACAATTGTAATAAAGATTCTTTGAATTTTTTTCAACTGAAAGTGCCTAATAACTTTTATTTAAGTTGATAAGATATTCATGATGATAGACAGTGCAATTGTAGCAGAAGAATAATTTTTAGCAATGTATTTTTTATCATATTTATTAAAAAGAAAGTTAGCTTTGTTTGCTATGAATGCAACTTTAAAGGCTAAGACCGTGAAAAGATCTTTCAGCGCCAAAAATTTTAATTGCTTTTAAATAGGAATGAAAGAAGTTGAAGATTGAAATTAGATAAACAATTTGGTAATGACCATTCGAGCGCATCAGTATTTTAAAAACCGACTCTCACCCAAAGACCTCAGTGAGCCTTAAAATGGAGAAGACAATACAAATACAGAATTTCAAAACAAGTTCAATACTCTAAAAATACAAGTTCAATATACGTAAATATTTTTTTCAGAGTTGTGATATTAAAATTAAATTTGATTTAGATTATTTAAATAGGTTTCATAAAGTCAAAATGACGCGTTCATTTCAAAACAAAAGATGAATGATTGTATTAAAAATAAATAGAAGCCAAGATGACGGTCAAGGTAACTTCATGGATGAACGATTCTGCCTTAGCTTGTAAATTCAAAACAAAAAAAAAAGATTGTTTTGAATAAATGTTGAGCTGGAAAAAAAAAGAAACAAACAAAAGAAATTGAATTTTTTTTTAATAAATGAGTTTTTTTTTTTAACCGTTGAATAAAGAACTGATTATGTTAAAGTCTACGTCGATTTAGTAAAACACTGCTTTTTTTTAAACTATGCAGTAGTTTAGCGTCACAAAAAAATAATAATAATTAAAAAAATATTAAAATGAAAGAACTTACGAGATAAAAAATATAAAATGTAATAAATAAATAGCGATTTGTTTTGATAATTGTTTTTTAATTTTATTTTGAGACCATTGTCATTATTATATACCTAAGATCTTTTGCCGGCTTATGATAACATTGTTGCTTAACAGATTCATAATAAAAAAATTTGTAATAGTATCTAGGTAAACAGTAAATATAACGGAGATAAATCTAATTACGAAAGATTTTTTATCTGATCTGTTTTTCTAACATTTAAGCTGAAGCATGTTTTTTTAGGCAATGAAAATTTACTATTTGAGATCCGTTTACATCAAATCTTACGAGTTATGTTTTAAATAAGAATTTTCATAATCTTTTTCAAGAAAATTTACCAAAATTTATTATTTAAGAGAGATTCATAAAAGTTAATGTCAACATATCTCAAAAAAGAAATGTTTATTGCTTAAATTATGGGAAACTATTTTGCCAAAAATAAGTATCATACCATTTTATGTCAAAATTACTGAACTTTTTGAACATATCGAAAATAATTTTATGTTTTATTTTTTTATAATAACATTTAATCTTGCATAAACATTTACTGTCATTTTGTAGCAGCGCTGCCATTTGGCGGGAAATGAAGAAATGCGGGAAATTGCGGGAAATACGGAGAAACCGTAGGTTAAAGAAAGCGATGCACAAACTTTTGTTGGAATAAATTCTTAATGTTGGACAAATACCGACCCGTCAATAGTGAAAATAATTGAACGATTTCCATTTTTAAAACTCTACACAGATAAACAAAAATTATATTCTGAATGGCGGCAATTACAGTTGTGTGATTTAAAATTTAAAATCGATGAAATTCTAGAAACCGAATTATTTTGGGGAAAAAAATTTTGCTTTACAAAACGCTGCTGGGGAATTAAATTTTTTCTAAAATTAAGAAAAATGATTTCACTTTTATTATATTACCATTTTCTAATGGGTCAGTTGAAAGGGATTTTAGTGAAGTGAAATTAGTCAAAACTGACCATAGAAATTCACTGAAAACAAATATAGTAGCGTCCCGTCTTAATCTTGTAGGCTTTGCCCGTTTTTAACAGCAAAGGAGTTCTTTAACAGTTAAAGTGACAGGCGGCGTTGTGAAATTTGAACCAAATGATAATATGTACAAATTAATATTAATATTTACAATAAACCATATTTACACTTACTTTTCGCTGTTGATTATTTATAAAAGAAAAAATTATCGATTATAGCCATCTTTATTTCAATATTTTTTTGTCAATTTGAATAATAAAGTACACCGAAACTAATAAGTAAAATAAAAAGTGAAGGTATAATTTTTCCACAAAATGTTTATTAAATAAGTAAAATGTTTCATTGGACTAGGTTATAATTGATATTTTACATGCGCAGGAAATTGCGGGAAATGTTTCAGATCCCCTGGCGGGAAATACGCAGATCCATCAATGGCAGCACTGTTTTGTAGTACGTTTCTAAAATTCATTTCCTTTGCAATTTAAATTAATACCGAATATTTGTATAATGAAGTTGAATTGAACCTAAATTCTTCCATGGAAATTATTAATAAATGCAATATATGTGTATAAATCAGCACAATAGGTCGACATTTTAAGTGCAACACATTTTTATCAATATATTTAATGTTAATGAAAATTAATAGCACATTATAATTAAAAATTCACTTGCTCAAAAACCTTGCAAAAATTTGAGTTCAAAATTTAAAATTAATATTGTTCTATTTTTTAATGCAAAGACAAATAAGAGTCCTTTTAAAATATACAAAGGTTTGTTTTAATATCTAGGAAATGTAACAAAAGTATTTTATTAAATGTTGCAGAATTCTTTCCTTAATATAATGCCTATAGAAATGTATGAGAAGTGGTTCTTAAGGTGAAAACAAATAAAGTTGCTTGCTTTAAAATTTATTGTTTCAACAAGACGATTGATGGTAAGGAAGAATGGCTGCCACAATAAATAAGGTTGATGACTTGCTGTCGTATTTATGTCAGAGCAGCTACGGAAGAATTCACGATTATGATAAGATGAAGAATGGAGGAACTCGTAGGTGAAGGACAAGAAGATGGATGAAAGGAAACAAACTGCTGGAGAAAGATGAACAATTCCGTTTTGTTTCCTTTTGATTCCTTTTAAGTGCTAAGATTTCATCTGGGCATGTTTCCTGGTTCTGTTTAAATTTTTTCATTGTTATATAACAGAAATTCATTTTCTATACAGGGTGATTTACATCGAATGTAAAATACTTAAAGGGGGTATTATAGAGGTTAAGATAAACACAAAACGTCCTATGAACATGGGTTTAAATATGAACGATAACTGAGATATGAACAGAAATAAAAATTCCGCCACCAACATCAACAAGTTAATAACTCAGGTTCTGTAAAGCCTAGATTAATGCAATTTGGAGGAATAACAAGGTACATAAGACTGTGTATACCGTTAAAATTTGATTGAATTCCACGATAAAGGCAGTGGCTACGTACAGTGCAACCTTGTACGCCTTCCGTTCAATACAAAGGAAGTGGCTAGCTATACCGCCATCTACCAACAGTTTCAGATTCCAAACTTTCTCTAATTTCGAAACAAGCAATATGGCAGATTCCCATCGCTTAGTGGAAAAATGCAACGTTTTAAACAATTTTATCTTAGCTTCAAGCAGCTAATATGGGATAGAATGAATATTGTCAATTGGGAAAAACTTTACCATCTTCCCTATCTGGTTAAATTGAACTATCTGACCACGACGCAATACTAGCCGCCACTTCTACAATACTAGTACGTGGACGCTAACGCTTCGCTCACGGCGACCCCGAATTATAAACATACCCCAACATATTTGGTTACAGGGGGCAGTTGGTTTCCCCTCGGCCGGTTACAGGGGCAGTTGGTTTCCCCTTCTTACAATACTAGTACGCGGACGCCATCGCTCCGCTCCAGCATCCCCTGCCCGCGGCGCACGCTCCCTCGCTTCGCTCACGGCGACGTCGATTTATATACGTACCCAACCTATTTGTTTACAGGGGGCAGTTGGTTTCCCCTCGGCCGGTTACAGGAGGCTAATGATCCGTATATTTTAGTGGTCACAGAAATGGCTGCCAGAAAGTTACGGGACCTCATTTTATGGTTAAACCTAAGTTAACCTCAGTTAACCTAACCCAACACTAGAACGCTCAAAAAATGTTGGCTTACCTTTAAGGCATGGTTCCTTTCAACAATGGCTAATCATCCAGAAAGCAGAAAAAAAGAAAATCTGAAATCCACACGACCGTGACATGCCAATTGTGTGGTTGCTATAACAACAGCTAGCCAAAACACGCCCTCTAATGTCGGAATCCATACAATACTGTTTTGATTCTGTCGGCAGATGGCGGTACAGCTTGCCACTTCCTTTGCATTGAACGGAAGGCGTACAAGGTTGCACTGTACGTAGCCACTGCGTATTATAAAATATGAAGGAAGTTATCAGGCACAATCAGGATCATCGTCAAAAATGTGCCACCTACGCGCATTCAGATTTTCAAAAGACAAAAGCGGGACACTCTGCGATGACTGGAACCGGAAATGAATGCATATGGCCTTGTACCGGAAATTACGTCAAATGAAGTCGAAAATGATCGGAAGTGACGTGTTTTGATTATCAAAATTCAACTGGAAGTAAGAAAGCAAGTAAATTACACAAACGAAAAACTTTTTCATGGAACGTTTATTAAAACAAAATCCATACATAATATAGTATGAATTTCCTTCAAGAGATCTTTTCTCGATAAAAGATATTTGAAAAATTCAACACAACTTTGACCATAATTAATCTTAGTGATTAGTAGAGCCTTCCATGTTTTCACATCTAGCTGAGTTTTTTCAGAAATTGTTCATGTGAGAAAATATTCTTTCTGGGAAAAAACGGGACAACCTGGGACATTTTAGTCAAAACCGGGACAAATCTGGGACATCTTTTTCAAGCCGTGACAAAGAGTCAAAAACCGGGACGTCTGGTCACCCTAAGTATTCATAATAATCATAACCCTTGCGTGACTCAGAGACGCTTTGTTCTGCCAGTGTCTTTGGTCAACATCACCTCTACTCAAAACCTGAGTGCGAAAACGTCATAAGTAGAATAAGACTCAACACCACCACCCAAAACCAACCAATCAGCATGCAGTATTCATATCACGTGACCACACACCCCCTTCCAACACCATACTGACGTCACAGGCGGCCATTTTCGGGTCACGTGATGGGTTTTTCCCGTGACATCACAGCTGATTTGAATTTTTAATCTTAATTTTTTTCCAGCCAATTTCTAATTTTCGGGTGTTACCATTTCAGGTGTGGTCTTTGTTTTTGGTGGTCCTTGTTTTAGGCGGTGGTCCTTATTTTGGGTGTTGGTCCTTGTTTTGGGTGTTGGTCCTTGTTTTGGCCCTCTGTTTTGAGTGTTGGTCCTTTTTTGGGTGTTGGTCCTTGTTTTGGGGTGTCGTTCATTTTTTGGGTGTTGGTCCTGAATTTTTTGGTGGTGGTGTGTTCACTCAACTGATTGCTGCCATCTTCTTGATTAATCACGTGATTGCAGCCATCTTCTGATTCCTTGAGGTTGATAATAATAATAAAATTAATTTTCTCAAACTTCGCGCGGGGAAAGAAGAACTTTGACGGATTACTTTTCCTGGAGTGCCACTATCGTAAAGCACAGAGATAAATAATGAATGAGAAATGAGCAACCCTCCCTACACATAGAGAGGGGTCTTGGCATAACACTTATGAAGTTGCCATTTGCTCTATTTAGCACAGACCTCGTTTGTTTTTTTTTACAGTGAGGGAGTGAATTCCAGAAATACCTGAAGAAACTGACCGATCTGATGTTTTCTATATGAGGCAGTTCATCTATTGGGTGATCGTAGTATAGTTATGCACTGGTGTTAGAGCTTCACTGCAAAAGGGGCTTTTGTGATTTTATCTCACAATATAAGCTACTCGGGTCCCGGTATATATACCTACTAAAGTGGGGTGCGCTAAACAAGTTGGCATCCCAAGTTGTTTTTACCTAATTATTAATCATCCTTTTGTTTCTACAACAACCAAATTTTTTCCCGTGGTTCTTTATACTCTCTTCTAATTAACTACTTTTGTTTCAAGGCGCTCAGTTTGTTTTTTAATTTTCAATTAATTTTTAAAAATTGCATTGCATTGTCTCGTTTACTCCCACAACCTGATGAAGTGTTTGACAGGAGACTGAATTCTCATATACATGCTTATAAATACAGCTAGCTCACACAGCCTGATGAAATGTTCGTATTCACTAACTTTTTAGCTTATTTTAAATGTAGTCTGTTTGAAATTTGTTGTATTTTCATTTTTTGCCTCTCTCACTGATTGCCTTTGTTCGAATGAATGGTTGTTTTTTCTTGGGGTTAAATTTGGTTGAAACGTTGAAATAAAAATACAAATTTCACATTTCTCAATGCTGGTGAGACATACTTGGCTCTCTCTTTATCAATCTGCACAGCCTTGCCACACTGAGGTTAATAAACGCGTTATTTGATTCCCCATCTCGCGATATTCTTTCACTCACCCCCTCTCTCTCTCTCTCACTCTCCTTATACATAACCAATACAAGTTTGCAAAGTGTTGCTTAAAATTGTATTCTAAAATTGTTTTCGCTCTCTCTCTCTCTCCCTCTCTCTCTTTTTCTGTTCACTTATGGTATTAGGATGAGAGTGATATGCTTTGTATGCTTTTTTCGTTGTCTTTAAAACGGTGGTTGCGGTTTTTGTTTCCAGCCTGACCTGTGATGTACAGGCATTTTTCCTGTCATTTGACAGCAATGCGGTTTTTGAACCGCTTTTTTTCTGGACTTGCAGAAAAATCCCGTCACCGTTTTCAGCTCTATGGCGTTCTCCAGCTTAAAGCTTTGCGCTGGGTGCAGTTTTTTTCACCGCTTGAAGAAACGGATGCAAGAATTTTCGGTAATATTAGTTTTGTTTCACAAATTTTTTCCTCACCTGCAACATTTTAAACTGTAAATATTTGGGTTTTCAATGAAAATCGATGATTAAAGGCAAAAGTCACTCGTCATTTTCACATCACAAGATTTTTATTTTACAAAATCGGTTACATTTTATGCATACACAAATGTGTCGTTCTTATAATAACTTATGTTCACAAGTTCATCAATACCACAATTTGTGTAAAGTATTTGAATAAGTAATAATAATAATAACAGTGCCCCGTAACAGGTATGAGTGGTTGCAAGTTTCGTGCTTCGATTGTTAGATTTGCCATTCTAAATGTAAACAAAATTTAAAGTTGTATTTACCGTCTGTAATTTTTAACTATTTTTTTTTCATTTGTCCAATACAACACTGATTTACAAGTACCTGAAATTCACGATACCCAAGCAGAGTTTCCCGAAGTGTTTTCAGTTCGCTGATAAATACAATACTGTCTGACCCAGGCTCTCGCCCCTCACTCTAATCAATTCTAAGTCTTCAATGCTCACCTGTTTGCGTCGGTGTGTATGTGTGTGTGATGGGTTGCGCGTATGTATACGTTGATTGGTTGAGTGGTCTTCTTTTACAGCTGCTTTATACACGGGTTTGTTGTTTTATAAAAGGTTTGATTGACTTACAAGGGTTTATTATTCATTTGTACGTCTTGTTTTTAACAACGTAACATCTCTCTTTCTTACACTACCGAGATAGTATGGAGGTCACAACGAATCATAATTTCTCACCTTGTTTCTCTGCCCTTATTGTAGGGGCATCGGGTAGCAGCAAAACTTGTTTACTGGCCAATTTACTAAGATTTCAAAACGCATTACTCGAAACAATTCCTTCTCATATTTATTATTGTTACAGTGTTGTAATCCCACGTGAAATTCAGGAGCTACAGCTCTCAAACATTACTTTCCACGAGGGCGTGCCGGATACAAAAATGATTCAAGAAATTAAACAACATGTCCTACTGGTTTTGGACGATGCACGAATCAAGTTTTTTCATATCAATCGAGCAAATATATACCTGTTATAGTCACCATTTAAATTTCTCAGTAATCTTAATCACGCAAAATTGGTTTACTCAAGCCAAGAACATGAGGACAATTAGCTTAAATTCAAAATACATTTTTCTTATGAAATCTCCACGAAATCTGGGGCAAATCAGGACACTGGCATTGCAAACAGGATACGGTGATTTACTGACAAAGGCTTTCCAAGATGCAACAAAGGAACCCCACAGTTATTTACTGGTCGACTTAACACAGAGTTGTCCTGATGTTCTACGTATAAGGAGTAAAATTTTACCCAAACGTTTGGTTTACACCGGTCGTATGTGATTTTCAAGTCACTTCATTTGTGATCTGCGCCTCGTAATGGTAACACAGTCATGGAACCACTTGTGAGTAAACACCGTTATTTTTTACACATACTGCAAAAAGCTTCACGTAAGAAACGAAAGCTTTTACTGAAGCAAGCAACTTTAAACGAAGTAAAGTCTCTCTGTGAAATTTGTTACAATTTATTGCGTCACCAAGACGCGTGGAACCCATCACTCAGACGCCATTTACCTGTGATAAAAGGATTGGCACACAAAAGAATATCCCTCCTTAGTAAGAAGGCATTTCTCAATCCGGAAGGTACGGGAATCTTGCTACCGCTGTTGTTAGGAACTGTTGCAGGACCAATTCTGAATAAATTGATCGGTTAAGAAAATCCAAAAGTACGTGTTACTAACAGAGCATGAATACAATAGGGTCTCGAATACTCGCGAAATCCGCGGGCTGAATAACACTCAATATACACCTCACCCTGATTCACCATTTATTTATTATTCAAATTATACGGGAATACCCCTTTTACATGATCAATATAAAGAGTAACAATGATATTATCAATAAGATAAAAAAGGATGAAATAAGTAAAACTGACAGGTACAACTTAATATCAAAAGATGATTAACACAATAGGTAAAATTAAATGGATAATAATGACAAAGAAAATAAAATTTCGATAAAATACACAAATTAAGGCAGTACTCTAAAATCATAAAACTGAGGAACGGTACAATATATAATTGTCATATAAAAATAATTATTTCAAGAACTGGATACATAATGAGCACAAATAAAATAAAAAATGACCAGAGGGTATAAAAACAGCGAACATATAGGGAAAGAATGAGAGAACTCAGTTATAGTGCAATAGGAACTCAGTTATAGTCCAATAGGGAAAAAAATAAAAATCAGTTATAATGCAATGTTAATACACTTCAGTTTGTTCCTTTTGTCGTGGAAGAAGTCGAACGAAGTAAGAAGGTCATTAACACTACGTAAGGCCCGTTTGAAGGGAGCGTTATGAATGTAATTGCTGGATGAGGATGACTTCTCAATATGGAAAAGCATATTTGATCTGGTACTATAAACTGGTACTCTAAAGGGAATTAATTCAAGTAGTGGCTGACAGTCAAGATTTGAGTTACATAAGTCATAAATAAACAAAAGATCAGTACGAACTCTACGGATTTTTAGGGTTTCAAGCCCCGTCAGGTTACAGTTAGGAAAGGTAGGAGAATGGCACAATTTTCTATGAACGATATACAAGAAACGATTTTGGATACTCTCGATGATATCAATATATTTTGAGAAATGTGGGGACCAGACAATGGATGCATACTCCAAATTAGAACGGACTAGAGAGCAGTATAGGGTCTGTAAGGCCTAAATAGGTGTAAAGGATTTGGTATGTCTATTAATAAAACCAAGCATTTTGTTGGCTTTTTTAGAAATAGAGTCAATGTGAAACACGAAGGACATTCTGGAATCAAAGATGACACCAAGGTCATTGATATGTTTTACAGAGTGCAAGGGTTTGTTTTTAATGTTGTATGTGAAGGTCACAGGATGTTTCTTCCTGGAGAAGGAGACAACCTTACACTTTTCAATGTTCAACTAAATGTTGTTATCTGAGCACCACAAGACAAGTGAATCAAGTGAATTCTGTAGACGATGACAGTCATTGAGGTTCTTGATTGAGCAGTATAGCTTAAGGTCGTCGGCAAAGAGAAGAAACTGCGCGTCCTTCAGATACATACTGACATCATTGATATATAGTAAGAAGAGCAATGGACCTAGGTGGGAACCCTGGGGAACCCCACTTGTTACTTTAATTGCTTCAGAGATAGAATGGATTAAAGGATCGTGCGAAAAACTTCGATCGGAAAATAAGCGACATCTTAAACTCGCCTATGCTTACTATACACCAGAAAATGGAGCTTTATCTTAACGTGTTACAAAAATATCTGAACGTCAAGAGACGCAACACCGATCAGATTAAGGGACCGGGTATTGACGTTACAAATCCGACAAACGGAAATATACTATCAACCCAGTTGTATGATCCGTCTTTTCAACCATTGCTAAGTGCAACTAAGGGAACGACATCGCAAGGTAGCTGTTTAGAGGAACACACGTCGTACGAATCATCTGAAGTTTCTGTCGAAGAATACCCTGATGATGGTGATGACGATGATGATCATGATCATGATTCCAAAGAAGACATTGCAGTGGACCTTATGCAAATTAATTTCACTAATAGGTGGAACCTTGATCTCAAACTTCGTTGGGATAGGTTGTTACGACATCTTCACGAGCGCCCTGACCTTATTAGCTGGAGTACCAGGGGTCTTCTCTCGATCAACAGCTGCTCAATTCCTGGGTCCCGTATTGACACACTAATTGATGATGTGATGAACATTAATACCCTCAAAAGTTTCCGCCGGTTCGTCAGCGTGAATTTGCCAAAGTGTTAAAAGTACTAAAAATTCCTGATGAGTCGATTACGAATCCGTTTTATAGAAGAGGCATGTCAGTCATCATGCGAGCACACCCTGGATACCCCCTACCCCATCACCGATGCATACAAGGAGTAAGAAACCTCTTCTGTCACTCGACGCGAGGGATTGGGCAACGTTAAAATAATAATTAGAAAAAAAAATGTTTGTAAATTCTTATGTAATAATTATGAAATTGTAATAAATACTGAGTATTATGCTTTAATTCCTGTGTTTTCCCACTTTATTTCCAAAATTTAAATTCAATGCCACAAAAATAATTAATTAAATAAAAAAGTAGTTACACCAACACACAAATTGTAACATTTCATTTCAAATTTATTAATTCAATATGATTGATTACATTTTTTTTTAATTTTTGAAAATACATTAAACGGTGTACATATTTGATTCCATTTACAAGTACAAACATCGTTGAATTTACTGGTTAGTTCTTCAGCGAGATATTCGCATCTCACAAGCTGGTCGTTCCATTCCAAGTCATCTGTCTACGTCTTCTTCACGATCACAACCATTGAAAATCCACGGGCTGATAATTTCAGGTAATGTAGACAGTGGTGCCCACAGATTGTTGCAAGTGGGCTTTGAACCATTCGATTGTTGAATGTCCATTCGTCTGCGTTTCTCAGCATGAAGGTATGGAATTGTGTTTGGGGTGGGTTACCGAAACTGTCAAAGACGAATGCACATGTAGGTATAAAAAACGCCACCCAGTGAGTTCCGGATTTACTGGCATCGTCCGTGTTTACAATCAGTAAAGAAGGATATATGGGTACGAGATGTAGGATGACATCTGCCGGGAAGACACTTCTCATCAGCAGTGCTGTGTATGCATTGCCTTCGAGAGCGTTCCACAACTGAACGGTGTTCATCGAATTTTGCACTTAATTTGTAAAATCAAAACTAACTGTTCTGTCTTTATTGATTTCCAAGAGGTTTTGTAATTGACAATACGCGATCAGATTAACTGACGTCTTCAGTGGCTGGGCGAATTGAAGCTTTATGCTAAGCGTTCCCTATTTAATTAGGTTATAGTGTTCCGTAAATATATTTCTGTCTGTTGTAAGGTCGTATGAAATAATCATATACTACGCTGCGAAGTCATTTTGTGAAATACCGGTGTCACGATCTTGCTGCCACAACCCGAGAGCTTTAAGCGTATGGACTTATTCTCGGAGATATGATCCGGACGTGAAGTCAGGAGAAAAGGGTTGCTGAGGAATCAATTGTGTATCGAGAGATAGAGAGAAATAAGAAAGGTTAAAGTGTTAAAAATTGTACGGATTCGATTTAAATGAACCTTTTTGTGCCTCGCTGTCGACAAAGACGAAAATGAGTTTAGAGGGGATCTGACCTGTGACGAGATTCTGCACCATGTGGTTTCTTGCACCCATCAGTATGATCACATTTCTCATTTCCACACGACTGAGCGGATAAAATGCATTAATGCTCTGTAGAGTTTTTGCATGTGCAATTAAAATCGTAGCGCTCAATTTCACTCGTTCAACATTCAAAGTCGCACATTCGATCACCACTCGATAGTTTGGATTTTCGGTGTCTGACATGAGCATGAAAAGTGTTTTACTGTGGTACATTCTTAAACGAAGATCAACCGAATTCAGTAAATAACGATTTTGACGAAAAATATCGACGTGAAGCTCCCCAAAGAGTTGATAAGTGCTCCCGAAGGCCAATTTTTTTCGTTGTTTAAAACCGATGTTCTCGTCGTTTATGCACTCGAATTTCCCTGCCGTGTCTTTAGCAAATCCAGCCATTATAAACTGCGTTGCCTTTGCTTGACTTCCGTAATTCAAAAGCGTTTCCAAATAAGCACGGTAGGGGTATAAGTTGTTGCTATGACTGATTAACGTGTCTCCCAAATAACAATCGATTTGCGAGAAAAGCGAATGTAAGAAGAGATTTATGGGTCCTGTATCATCGGTGTCTGGCACGAGGTCTTGACTGTCTTTAACGATTTTCACCGTCAAACTCAACGTCGTCTGGCTTAAATCCACATAATAGTCGGCTAATCCAGGTATATTGAATTCGAGAGGTCCGGAGTCTGTAATCACCGTTGACGTTTGATAACCGATCACGTGTCTATGTTCCTGCTGACCACAGGTAGGTGGAATAGTGAAGAGATCCAATTCACAATTAACACATTCGTCGCTGTCTTTATGAATGACACATGCCATTTTTAAGTTTTTAGTCGAATACAGTGTTCTGTGGTCGAATGTTTTCCCCTTTTTTTCTGCGTTTTGAATGACAGGTGCTTGTTTGTTTTGCTTAAGAAGGAACGTTTTGAATGCGTCCTGCACCTTTGGTCGTTTACGAGTCGAATGCGGTATTACGTTTGAAACGCGTTTATTATTATTATTATTATTATTATTATTATTATTATTATTATTTTGACCTTGTCCGTGGCCGCGTTGGACCCTCGTACCCAAAACATGAAGTGGTGACCGCGCGTCTTGTGCATTCGTGAAACCAATGATTGTTTGAGATTCTGCCCGGCCATCACATCGTTAAGCACTGACATACACCTTTTAGGGCGTGTTTACCGAGAATTTTACCATTGATTTGAGTAACGGTGTTGCTCTATGTAACAAATTTGTAAAAATGGAACCAAGACCACTGCCAGTCTGAAAAGGTGTACCACGAAACACAGGTAAACCATGCCCTTTTTGATTTAGATAATGCTGTAAAAACGCATCGCTGTCGGGGGTGTATGGGACATGCATCTTGAATTAGACGCGATAAAATACAACCGAAGTACATGTACTACTTTACGATGATGCTGATGATGAATTTGCTGTTGTTGGCGGCTCCGTAAATCGAGACATCCGTTCACTGCAAAGGTTTCTTACGGAAATGCAGTTTCACCACGGTCTTCCCTGAAATAAAGGATAGCAAATCACCGTGATCTGAATGAACCGCGATTTCAATCGTGTTAATGACGTTTTTACTTAGGGGAAAATAGTCAGGTGAATGAAAGGTTTGATAAATCACTTCTCGTCTTGCATGCGACACAGGTATGATTCGTAGGAGCGGTGCATATGTGTTGCCCACTACTTGAGGTCTAATGATGTTTGTGTATAGATAATAACAGTGTATTCCTCTTGTAAGATCGATCGGTGTCGGACCTCCCCTGTTTCTAACACCGAATCAGCGAGATCTGGGTGTAAGCTTAACGTGTAACACAAACCCTCGCTAAAACTTATGTAACAGCCCTCTGAGCATTTGAAATGAAAACACTTGTTGTGTGTGAGGTTGATGTTGTAAAAAGCCTGCTCTAACTGGGGAATCGATTTCACGAGCGCCTCAACAACATCTCTTCGGTTATCGTAATACCCTTCAGGTATTTTTAAGATGCATTATTCTGGAGGTTTAGGTGGGTCGTAAATAACACAGCCGAAGAAACCGTCGTCAGCGTCGTTTAAAGGAATTGACACAGGAAATTTCAATTTCTTGTTCAGAAACCTGTCCAAAATAAAATCAATATTAGTGACTACAGAAAATTCAATGAAGTGATCTGTGGATCCGTCAAACTGCACAAAATCGTCGCCCAGCTTTGCCTAGACATCGATGATGAATTGCCACCTTCCACTTTCTCTTGATTGGTTGTTCTCCGTTTCTGTTCACTATATAAGACTCGATATACATTCCCAAGTTAGTTCACTCCGTGTACTCCCTTGGGCTGCTGAACGATGAAAGCAAGGCTTTCGAAAAGCGCTTACAGGTCGTATTTTTCCTTATTCTTTTGTTTTTTGTCTTATTTTTTTGCCTTATTTTTCATTTATTATTTTTTCGTTTCTTGTTGCCTTGTTGTGGTAAAAGAGTATCCTCTAGTTTATTACTTAAAATTAATTTTAAGAATAAATCTCAAATTTGAAATTTAGAAAACAAATTGAAGCAGAATTATTCTTATGACTTCTTTACATTGATAACGTGGAAGCGCCTAAGATGCATTCTCTTCTAATTCAGAAAGATGCTCCCCTTGAGTAAATGGTTGATCTTGGCTGTTGCTGCTCTCGAAAGCCGAGTTGCAAAACGCTTGATAGGGACTATTCACGACCGTAGGAGAACGGCCACTTTTGCAGTTAAGCCGACCGACTGGAAATACTGGAAAATATGAACATAATCCAAAATTAGCAAAGAATCATTTCACGATTAATTATATACAAATAACAGTTCATAGCAGGATAAATAATGTTCCAATACTGCCCACTGCTACGCCGCTCACCAAGCGCGGTAAGCCAAACTGGGCCCAACCGATGCGACGTTACCGGCCGAGAGAAAACGAGGAGTTACGATGGCTATCCTTGGATCCAGCCGGGAAAGATAAATATGAAGTGTACAACGAAGCCTCTGGGACGTAGGGCACGGGTTGCTCTTCCTCTGTTAGGGCAACTGGAGCATTGGCATTCACAATAAACTCACTGGTTAACGAGAGTTCTTGATAACGAATGTTTGCAAAAATATATTGTAAATGATTGAAACTGGTAGCAGTTTCATTATTTGATAAGGGTAAGTCAATTAAAGCTCTTTTTTATTTTTTTTATATTAGTACTGGTAATTTCCACAACTATCATTAATTTTCTTATCAGTTATAGTACTTGAAATATCGCTGGCTTGGGAGGACTCCGTATCTTCGTCAATTGCAGCCAGCATTGCTTGGTTGGCTGGTTTATTAGAAATTTTGGCGTCGAGTATTAAGGTCATTTTGCGCCTTTTACACAAGTTATATCTGTACGCAGCCCAGGACAATCACAAACATCCCACAGCGGGATTCGAACCCACGGCCAGGCGGACTCGAGAACTAGAAAGCCTACGCCCTAACCCTCTCGGCCACCTGGCCGGCCAGCGTTGCTTGAGATAAACGCCGGAGAATATTTCGTCGTCGCTTCTCTCTCTCCGCCGCGGGTTTCTTCCGACCAATATATTCTTTAATCGGTTGGAAACATCTGTTCACAATACGTGTTTTGTGTAGCCTTTGTTCCTTTGAGTCTCGGACACGTGAACTGCCGTATTCTTCATTTGTAGAATCGCTTGGCATAGAAAAATTAAAGTCATTCACCATAAATTTCTTACAGTTCGTATCATTACGCTCACCACTTAGTTGAGTCGTTGCTGGAACCCGCTGTCGCACTCTCAACCAATTCGGTTATTTATCCACTAGTTAATGACTTTTCAATTGAAAAATGGAAGGAAAAATTCTGCCACCCGGATTCGAACTAGGAACCTCGACTATCATGGCCGATGCCTCTACCAATTGGGCTATCGCAGACACCACGGACAGCCAAGCTGTCTCAAGGTGTCTTAAAGACAACCAAGTTGTCACGGTTGAAAGCCCAATGGGAGACGGGAACCTGGCCCGCAGATCGAGAATTTCTCCACTCCAAACCATCAGAAAGTTGATGATTCGGTTATTTATCCACTAGTTGTTACCCGCAGCTTCGCCCGCCCGCCATCTGTTGAGGGGAATTACAAAGCAAAAGCAGATAATTTTAAATTAAAACCCCAGAAAGTGGGGAAGGGGGGGGGGTCGTAGGGGGCTGATTTTTGGCGATAAAGCAGGTCCTTTATTGATAAGCCTGCCCTGAAAATTTCAAGTCGCTAGCTCAAACCGTCTAGGAGGAGATAGAATTACAGATAAATAAATAAATACACGCAAGAGTTTTAGTATGTAGATAATTGCAGATCATGTACACCCAAACATAGCGAGCGTCTTCCCAGAAGGGGATGGCACGTTCCAGCAAGAAAATGCGACGTGTCATACGGCTGCAATAGTTCAGGGGTGGTTTGAGGAACACGACCAAGAGTTCCAAGTACTACTCTGGCCCCCTAATTTCTCAGACCTCAACCCAATCGGGAACCTTTGGGATCACCTCGATCATCATGTACGTATTATGGAACAACCATCGCATACCCTTCAGAAGCTATCGGATGTTTTACAGTCTGCATGGCAACAGCTACCAGTAGAAACCTTTATTGACTCACTCCGACGCCCTCTAGCTGCTGTCCGTGCCGCTAAAGGCGGTTCTTTAGTTTGGTTTGGTTTATTTGGTATTAACGTCTTTTTCAACGGCTATGGCCATTTCAGGACGGCGTTATAAGGGCCGCAAATCTTGCCTCGCAAAGGTTCTTTAACGTGCAGCCGGCAAACGGGACCAACAAGCCGTCGTGATCTCAGGATTTTCCCTCTGAAAAAATCCTCGTCGTCCTCGGCCGGGGTCGAACCCGCGTCCTCGGGCATCAGAGGCGATCATTCAACCACTGAGCCACTGAGGCCGATCGGTTATTTGGGATATTAGCTGGTGGTCATAATAATGTGACTCGACTCTGACTCGACTATATTTAAAAAAATAAAATGCACCAATTTCGTTTGATAAAATAACAAGGGGAGAAGATTGACCCATGACCTTCATTGTTATTAATATTAGTAAAGGTACAATGCCAAAATCTGGACAAATGGTAGTAAACAAAATACGCATAGAAATCACAATTCCACACATAGTGTGGATTTGTGGTTTCGTTGTTATTGTCTATCAACGTAAACATTTTTAATTAAATAGTGAAGTTTAAGAACTTTTTAAAAAATTTTCTTGAATTCAAAAAAAGAAATAATTTATTTAGTTCTTCATTTGATGATCTATTTATTATTAAAAATTTATTCACTTGATTTTTAAAAGATAAAATTCGTCATTTGGTTATTTAAAAAGAAAACTTAAAGAATATAAAAAGTTATTTAGCTGATTTGAAAATTGTGAGAAATGCTTCTCAAGTAGTCAGTACCATCCATGGTTTCAAATCTCATAACAGTTTCTTGTATTCTTCTCTCTGGAATCTATATTTATTTAGTTTCCGCGTTGGTTCTTGGCTAGCTACTAACGCTTAATAATAAGCGTCTCTACCTATCTGAACTTTATGCAATCCATCTATAAATTTCCTTATGGTAGGATGTTGGTTTCCAAGTTAATATTTTAATCTGCGGTTGGTGCGATCTTCTCCTTTTAATGTTCTGAAATCCAAATCTCGGGAGGGAGGGGATATGGGAGCTCTTCCATTTCCTCGTCTGTTTTGACGACTAACATCCAGTTAGGTAAGTATATCTTGAAGTTCTGGTGGCAACGCATTCGCTAGAGCATCCGCATGTTCGTCGATCTTATTCAAAGGCACAAAGGCTAGGGCAATAATTATTTTAGCTTTTAACGCGAATTCTGGATTAGCGTTATACATATTACTGAAACACAACCCAGCTAGACTTTTTCGCATATTTTGGGATAAATGAAAGAAACATTCTCTTATATGAACATCGGGGAATACGTCCCTCAAAGCACGAGCCTCAAATGCGCAGCTTGTTCAAAATCACAGCCGATTGAAGTGGGCCTCAATGCGGATTTCTTTTCTTTTAGTAAGTCGAACATTCTCTATGTGGCGCGTTGCTTATTGGGTAGGAGAGTATAGAAACCATTTCAAAACTGGGGGTTTTGAATCAGCGCCGAATCAGTCTCGCGCCGAAACGTACCTGACCCCAGCTGGAATTGTACGTGAGTTGTTAGAAGAGCACGAGGAAGATTTTACTGTACTTCCCTGGCTCTTAAATCCAATCGAACACCTATGGGATCATCTCGATCGGGTTATTCGCTCCATATATAGGGTGGTTCATTAAGTGTAGACATGGAAATATCTCAAAAACAAAGCATTGTACGAAAAAATATCCAAAATTAAAAGTGAATTACTTCACGGTGGAAATTCATTAGCCAAAAAATTAGTCTCCCCCCCATGTGAGAGGGGGGGGGGGGTAACTTTGAAATCTTAAATAGGAACCCCTATTTTAATAGTATATCCAGATTGTACACAATATTCGAGAAATGTTTTTCCTTGGTGTTTTTTCAATTGATCTAACCGTTTAGGAAATAGAGACCCTGAAAGTGCGGAACTTTTAAAATTTTGAACCCAATTTTATCGATGAAGACAAAGAGATAGAGAATGGGTCTTACAGACATTCCTATTCTACTTTTTAGTGGTCTTTAATAATCCGAAGTCAGAATTTCAAAAATCCAATATTTTTCAATAGCTACGCACAGACTTTGCCTCCATAGGACTGCTGCTCCCAAGACTTTGCTTGTGCACTAAAAATTTTGAGTTTTTGAAATTCCGACTTCGGATTCTTAAAGACCATCAAAAGTAGAATAGGAATGTCTGCAAAACCCACCCTGTATCTCTTTGTCTTCAATCGATAAAATTGGGTTCAAAAGTTCCACACTTTCAAAGACTATCTCCTTGGCTGGATCAATTGAAAAACCACCAGAATAGAGCATTTCTCAATATTGTGTACAATCTGAATACATGCATACCATTAAAAATAGGGGTTCTGTTTGGTTTGACAGTTTGAATTTCTTTTTGTTACGAAAATTTTGTATACTCTTTGAATGTTTTGTGTTTCCGTGCTTCACCATTAGAGGCCGATAGGTATAAAAAAAAATAAAAATAGCGAGAAGCGGTGCTAAGTAAGTTTTTCTTGCTTCCGTTTTTTTTCTTCTGGGTACAGTGAGCATTTACCATAGCCTAATAATACGAGGTCTGTACACTCTGGGGTTTCCTTTGATTCCTGATTTCCATCTGCGCATGACCAACCACCTAGCGGACGGCCCCAAAATCACGTTTGAATTTTACCGCGTGTATTTTTCAAGAAATTTCGCTTTAACTTTCCAATCGCAATATATTACTGCTTCTTTTTCTTTCTTATATATATATATATAAGCAGGGCCGTAGTGAGGAGGGGGAGCGCTTAGGCACCTGCCTAGGGCCCCCCTGTAGATAGGGGCCCCCATTTAATGTATGGCCCCAGTCTAAAATACCACAATTATTTTATGTGAAGTAATGATTGGCACATATGGTCAATACTTGGATTCTGGATAGGTCTATGTTAAATTTGTTTTTGGGTAAACTTTGTTTAGAGCCCCATAAAAGCTGATTTGCCCAGGGCCCAAAATTTTCTCACTACGGCGCTGTATATAAGCAAGCTATAGACTAATTCTTTTTCGGAAGTTTAAATATTTTGCTGTTAAACGAAATATTAATGCAGTTAAAATAAATATCTTGGATCGCTTACGACAACTCGAAGCGAACCATAGCCAACTGACAAAGCGATTTCCCATTGGTTAGAGAATTTTGACGTCATAACGATGCGTGTGCTAGCTATAAGTTCCGGGGCTATCCGTTAGGTTCGCTGCTTGTACGATCAGCAGAAAACGGCACGTTTTACTATGGGATTCGACGGGAGTGTACAGACTTGGTATTATTAGGCTATGCATTTACTGCAACAGCATGTTTTGGTCCTTCGAGCCGGATCTGCTGCGATCCAACAACTACAACCAAGTAACATATCAAGGTGACGAACTGCGTGACAACTGACAACTTTCTGTTTCATTAACGAAGCATGGAGGCCTTAGTGCAAAAACGTGCCATTACGAAAACTTCCTTCACGAGAATTGAGAATACTGTCCTTTGCAGGTAACAAAAGAGCAAATACAAGTGCGATTAGAGAGACTAAGAGAATTGTTGGAACGTCTTGAGGAAACGCAAAATGAAATTGAGTCACAATGCCAGCCAAGTGAAATGGAGACGCACATAAAGGAGCGAGAGGAGTTTGAAGAGAAGTACATGATCTTGAGAGCGACCCTCTTAGCAGCTCAAATAGCGCTTAGCCATTCCTCAGCAGCAGCTGTGCCGTCAACTAGTTCAACTAATTTAGCCAGCGCCGTAGTGAGAAAATTTTGGGCTCTGGGCAAATCAGCTTTAATGGGGCCCTAAACAAAGTTTACCCAAAACAAATTTAACATAGACTTATCCAAAATCCAAGTATTGACCATATGTGCCAATCATTACTTCACAAAAAATAATTGTGATATTTTAGACTGGGACCATACATTGAATGGGGGGCCCCGGCAGGTGCCTAGGCGCGCCCCCCCTTCACTACGGCCCTGAATTTAGCACAGCATGTTCAGCTTCCAAAGATTAACCTACCTTCGTTTGATGGATTTTGAAGTACACAGATTGGAATTTCATGACTTATTTACGAGCTTAGTCGAGTACAATCCAACGTTAAATAATGTACAAAAAATGCAGTATCTTAAATCTGCAGTAGTGGGGGAGCCTCAACGTCTCATAAAAGCTTTACCAATTACGGAAGTAAATTATTCATAGGCAATAAAGTTATTAACTGATCGTTATGACAACAAGAGAGTAATTGCACAAGCTCATGCTGCAGCGTTATTCGGTGCTCCACCGGCTACATCAGGATCTCCGAGTGCAGCCTAGTAGATATAGTTCAAGAACATGTGAAACAAAACACTAACAACTGGAATCCTATCCTAATTCACGTGGTATCTTCAAAGCTAGATCCTGAGACAAGAAACAATGGGAGTTAACACAGCAATCCGCTGAGCCTTCAAAATTTGAGGAACTTAGAGAATTCATAGAGTCGCGCTGTAGAGCACTAGAGATCACAATTAACAAAAAAACCTATTAACAGAGCAGAGCTCAAAAAACAACAATCTTCTTCCATGTCTCTTGTGACATCAGAGAGAGTGTGCATTAAATGGAGCGAAGTGCATCCATTGTATAATTGTACAACCTTTTCTCGACTTCCAATTTCAGAAAGAGTGAAATTCGTCAAAGACGCTTCAATTGCTTGAGTTCTTCGCATTTGTTCAGTAAATGCAGGTAAAGAAGCTGTAGACATTGCGACAAGCGTCACCATACAATCCTTCATTTTGATACATCACTTCCAAACAACGTGATGAGTACACAAATTTCCAGTGACAATGCATCGGGCCCACAATCAGAACGTGAAACCGTGGCATTACTTTCAAATGTAACAAGAATGATTTTACCGCCAAAGCGGATAAAGGGAGCACATTTTCTTGTTATAGCATCGTACATGGATATATAGAATTAACCAACATTATAAAACACTTGAGAGTAAATAAATAAATATGAAAACTAAATTGTAAATTACTATTTAAATAGCCTAACGTATAGAGAGAATTTAAAAGAATAAACTTGAAGAATGAAAGGTAAATGGAGAGTGAAGTTATTCCTCATACATTTAAAAAAATAAAGTTCTTTAATTTGTAAGAATTCTCACATAATGTTAAACGAAGTGAGCCTCAATTGCTGAAGCGTTATGTGTAAGCATCTATTAGATTTTCATATTAAATTACTAAAGTCTTATTGAAGCAAGCGATTAACTACTATTAAATTAATTAGTAATGAGTTTTAGATACCATTAAGCCTAAGAGTACTATACTCTTGATTCAAATAAGCTATGGATAACAAAAGATCTAATAACGCGTAAGGAGTTGGCTGATATATTACACGCCATATCTTAGCATTAAAAGTTCTATAAATTCTGTATTGTACCATTAGGGCACGTGCTACAAAACCAATTGCCACTATCATTATTTACTCGTTATATTCACTCATGGCATGTTGTTACGATTGTTTGATATATTACATGCCATATGTTAACATTTAAAGTTCCAATGGTGCCATATGGTATCATATGGCACCTTTAAGGCATGTGCTACTAAGCCAATACAATTATCATTATTTACACGTGATATTCACTCATGGCACATTGTAACGAGTTGTTTGATATATTACATACCATATCTTAGCATTGAAAGTTCCAATGGTACCATATGGTATCATAGAGCACCATTAGGGCACGCGCTAGTAAACCAATAACCATTATCATTATTTACACGTGATATTCACTCATGGCAGGTTATTACCAGTTGTTTGATATATTATATGCCATATCTTAGCATTAAAATTTCCCATGGTACCATATGGTATCATATGGCACCATTAGGGCAGGTGCTATTAAACAAATAACCATTATCATTATTTTCCGGTGATATTCACTCATGGCACCTTGTTACGAGTCGTTTGATATATTACATGCCATATCTTAGCATTGAAAGTTCCAATGGTACCATATCATGCCATAGGGCACCATTAGGGCACGTGCTACTAAACTGTTAACCATTATCATTATTTCTCGTGATAGTCACTCATGGCACGTTGTTACGAGTCGTTTGATATATTACATGTTATATCTTAGCATTGAAAGTTCCAAGGTTACCATATGGTACCATAGGGCACCATTAGGGCACGTGCTACTAAACCAATAACTATTATCATTATTTACACGTGATATTCACTCATGGCACGTTATTACGAGTCGTTTGATCTATTACATGCCATATCTTAGCATTGAAATTTCCAATGGTACCATATGGTTTCATAGGGCACTATTAGGGCACGTGCTAGTAAACCAATAACCATTATCATTATTTTCTCATGATATTCACTCATTACATGTTGTTACGAGAGGTTTGATATATTATATGCCATGTTTTAGAATTGAAAGTTCCAATGGTACCATATCATGCCATAGGGCACCATTAAGGCACGTGCTACTAAACCAATAACAATTATTATTTTCTCATGATATTCACTCATTACATGTTGTTACGAGTCGTTTGATATATTACATGCCATATCTTAGCATTGAAAGTTCCAATGGTACCACTTGGTACCATTAAAACACGTACTACTAAACAATTCAGACATCACTATATACCGTTATATTCATTCATGGGACATCCTTGCACGTACACGTGCCATTAGACCGATACTTGCTATCACTAGTTACTCTTATATTCGTTCATGATATGTTGTGACAATTTGTTTGATATATTACATGCCATATCTTGTTATAGGAAATGTTTAAGAGGGTATCATAATGGTACCATTAAAGCACGTGCTATTAGAGCACGTACTTATTCTTGCTATCTCACGTTCGTACTTCTGCGTACTCTGTCCCATTTTAATGGATTGGTGAAAACAGACTGAAAAAGTTAATTCGTTTTCAAGTTATCGTAATAAATGCTAAGCTCCCTAGGAATAAAAAAATTCTCTTGATTTAGGGACCGAACTGCCCTTTTAATAATCGTCAAACACGTGCATCCTGCACGCACACCATCTCATTAACGTTTAGAGCACGCGCAGAACCGAACCCATGTTCTCAAAACGCGTTTTACCAAATGCGAGGATAATTCGTTTCTTCCAGCAATTCAAGACATGATTGAATGAATTGTGAGATTGCAATACATGCAATTCAATACATGCAACGCAATGAATTGTGGGATTGTCTACAGACGGACGGACGGACGGACAGACGGACAGCTGGACAAACCGATCACATAAGCACATTTCTATATATAGAAAATGTGCTAAAAACCGCTATTTGTGTAATTCTGCCAACATTAGTTGTCATCATCAAAGATGCTTCCGGACAACTTACTAAGTGTAGAGCTTTGATCGACAGTGGTTCACAATAAATAGAAAAATAGCCGAAACTGTGGATACCTTAATAAATAAAGGAAAAACAGAAAACACTACTCCACATAGAAAGTAGAGTAGTGTTTTCTATGTGGAGTAGTGTTTTCTGTTTTTTCCTTTATTTAGTGGTTCACAAGTCAACTTCATTACTGATAGATTGCACAAACAACTGCAATTACCCTTGTTCAAACATCGAAAGCTGTATGTTGCTTAGAGTCAACAGTTGTAACTTCTGCTATCGCCCAACTTCAGAGCAAGTGCGAGTGCTTTTGTTTTGAGGAACATTTCAACACAAATACCTGCAGTGACTACCCACCCCCAGCAGGTGTGGACTCCATCTCCTCTGGCCGATCCTAATTTGCTGATTCAGGACGAGATTGACATGTTGTTAGGAGCTGACATCTTCGCTCAAATCATCAAACAAGGAGTGAAAAGAGATTCTTTTAAAATGCTACCAATGGTTGTCCTCTCCAACTACGGCCCTTCAGCAGTTCTACTCGGCTTCGCTCATGTTGGAATGTTGTGTTTAGCTGAGTGGGCTTGACGCAGTGCCGGAGAAAAACGGAGAATAATTATGTATGTATTTCGAAAGAAGAAGGAAGTAGAAAGAAAATGAAACCATAATCTAATCTGATGTTTCTTCACCCCTGTGGCAAGGTAAAGTGAAAGGTATGGCTAGCTAATGTAGACAAAAACAGAAAAACTCATTAGAAAAATTTTTTCACCGGGTTTTTTGCTAAACCCACATTTTACATGATGCTCTACAACTTTCTAAATAACACATGGAGTCTAACCCCTACCCCTACAAAATTAAAATTTTCAAAATTTACCCCTTCACCCACAGGGACGCGAAATGTTCATATTCTGAATTAGTGGACATTAAAACCAAATAATCAATATTCATTTTCCCCCAATCTGTTCCCCTTGAGTCGTTATTTTGACCTAAAGACGGGACACCAATTATGAAACACCCTGTATAGGTACTAAAGGCGTGATATTCAATATCCAGATTCCTTTTTATATACTGTATTATGAAGTTTAGGCCCAATTTCTTGATTAAAAAACTTGGGGAGAGGTAAAAGGTGCAGATAAAGGGGTAAAATAGATGATCGCAGGATCTGCCACTCGCCTTACCCTACTCGTGGGGGGGGGGGGGTTAATTTGTTTTTAATAAATGTATAAATGTACTTCTGCTTCACTGCTAAAGCTCCTCCTTGGAATGTTTACAAGATTTTATTTTTAGTGAGATTTTGTTTAAAAATACGAGAGTTTTGATTGGCTTTTCTAATGACTGACTCTTGCTTGTGTAATGAGAAACAGATAAATCTATGTATCTATGTTTATACATTACAGAAGTAAAGACTGATCAGCGAAATTAATATATCACTATTTGATATGAGAACAGAATGTCGACAGTTGTAAAAAAAAACACATACGAGGGTTGGTCGAAAAGTAATGCCTCCTTGGCTGTAACTTTTTATTATTTGTTAACTGATTTTCAAAATTCTTTATGTATCTGATACTTACATTTGTCCTCTATGTAATAACACTATTCACTTTTCGACATAGTCCCCATCCCTTTCCACGCATTGGGCCATCGCGTAACTAGTCGGGTGAATCCGTCGGAGAGGAATTCCGGGGTTGTTGTCGTCACCAAGATTGAATGGCAGCTTTTGACCCTCTTCTGCAGCCACGATAACGCCCGCAAGCACACGATCGCGACACGCCAGAGGCGTTGCAGCTCCTACAGTTCAGAGATGAAAGGCTTTGCACCTTGCGACTTTCACCATTTCCCAAAGATCACTTAAGGGATCTGAGTTGCGTTCTGACGACGAGGTGAAAGATGGCGCAGTGTGTGGAAGGAGATGGGGACTATGTCGAAAATTGAATAGTGCATTATATAGAGGACAAATGTAAGTATCAGGTACAATCAGAATTTTGAAAATCGGTTAAAAAATAAAAAAATTACAGCCATGGAGGCATTACTTTTCGGCCAACCCTCGTACTATTAATTCTTTAAGGTTATCTTTTCAGAGAAAAAAAACTGTAGAGAGCAATTTGTATAGATGTTCTACAAATATTAGGTTACATAAAGATTCGTTTCATACAGTATAGCGAAAATAGCGAGGTTTTATAAGATTTTTTTTTCATTCTTCTTCCTTTTCATCAAATAAGAAAGCAGTAATATAAAGAGGACTTGTAGTTCTCTCAATTATGTTACTTTTGGTTCCAAATGATGCTATCTTTATTATTTTGCAGGAAGTCTGCACAATGTTATTTGTCAACGATTTTCGTCCAAGTTATTTAAAGCACTTTGATTATTGTAACCCTTCCAACAGGATATGATGTTATCGGCTTTTGGTTTCTTTCAATTTATTAAGAAGAGACGTAGAATTTTCCTATTATTCGAAATATTTCTTTACTTAGAATGGATTATATTCGAGCATTTTTGAATTTGTAAAATTTATCTTTACATATTCTGATTAATTCATTGTATAATTCATTAATTCATATTTAATCGTAAGAATCTACATCTTAGATTTAACAAGAATTAATGCCTGTTTTGAAAACGGAGAATAAAAAAAAGTGAAAAAGTTTTTGTTCGGAGAGAGAAAATGCTATTTAAACATCTACACTCGAAAAGAAAAATAAAACTGAAAAATGGAGAAAAATAAAAAAAAAAATCCGTCTTTTTAAAACGGAATATAAAATTATGAGAAAAAAATTCGAAGAATAAAGAGATTAATAAAATACAGTACATCCGAAAACTACACTTTTAGAAAATCATTAAAAGGAAACAAACAAGGATATGCAATTACGGTTTTTGTGTTCAATAAAGAACGTATTACATGTATAGTATTTTTTAGAAATTTCAATGTGCACACCATTAATCGCTCGAGTATTTTTTAGAAATATCGAGTCGATAAGATATTTCTAGACAGATTCTGTGAAGCATTAAGGAATACACTCACTCACCAAAAGTCATGGCACACGCCTCCAATCAGGTTACCTCTCCGTAATGAGACAGATCCAGCTGCTTCCATTCTTGGAATGTAGGTGCACAGGACTCCTTGATATCACACAATCATTGTAAGCAAAACTAGCTGCAGAAATGGCAGCACGCCGAGAGATATCCGCATTTGAACGGGGGATGATTGTTGGTGCCAGACGGATGGGTGCCTCAATATCAGATGTAGCCAACACCCTGGAATTCTCCCGCAAAACCTTTGCAATGGTCTACCGAGAGTACACCCAAAGAGGGGTTACAACCCATGTCGGATAGCGGATGGGCCGCCCACGCCTCATTGATGCCAGGTGTTCGCCGGGTCACCCGGCTTGCAACTGCTGATCGAAGGGCGACAGCGGGCCAAATCACCATGCGGTACAACCAGGGACGTCCCACAACTGTGTCCGTAACGACAATTCGGCGAACTTTGGCAGCTGCAGGCTTTGGGAGCAGGAGGCCACGACGGGTGCCACTCTTGACAGCTGCACATCGTCGCCAACGCCTAGCCTGGGCCAACCAACATCGACCGCTGAGGACTGGCGAAGGGTTGCCTGGTCCGACGAGTCACGGTTTCAGCTGTATCGGGCCGATGGTCGTGTCCGTGTCTGGCGCAGGCCACACGAAGCAATGGACCCCGCTTGTCAGCTGGGGACCACTCAGGCAGGTGGAGGCTCCATACTGGCCTGATATGTTTTCTCGTGGCATGCAATGAGTCCATTGGTGCATCTGACATCCACTGTGCATGCTACTTCCTACGTCGATCTGCTTGGGGGCCACCTGCACCCCTTCATGAACTGTTTTTACCCCGCGGGCGACAGCATCTTCCAGCAAGATTGTGCGCCTCCACATACGGCCCTTGTGACACGGCAGAGGCGCTACCGACTTCACAACAATGATTTGGCCTCCACGTTCCCCAGATTGCAATTCCATTGAACATTTGTGGGACTCATCGAACGATCTGTCAGGTCATCACCAACACAACTGGCAAATGCAGTATCGTTATGGTGTGCAGTGGAGGCGGCATGGCTTGCAGTGCCTGTGGGTGTGTTCCGGGTACAGATAGACTCTCTTCCACGACGGGTCGCCGCCGTTATCCGGGCCAGAGCAGGCCCAAGACGTTATTAGGCAGGTGTGCCATGACTTTTGATGAGTGAGTGTAGGCAGTCTCGATTGCCACTGTAGTTTTATTTAATTTTATTTAAATTTTATTTATTGTAATCCAATACGTCCATCCAGAGTAGGCCCGTAGTCAGGGAGGGGGGGTCGACGACCAACCCATTATGGAAAAAGGTCCGACTCAGTGGATTTTTTGAAAAAAGGTCCGGAATTTTTGAAAATCGCCCCCCCCCCCCCAAGATAACGTCCTGGCTACGGCCCTGCAGAGCCTGTATGGCCTGAGGCCGAGGAGTTGGGTCCCTGGATGGACATGGATTAACGATTGCTGTATGATGGTCACAGAAGCCGGGGGTAGGTGAAGATCGTGGTTCACTGATGAGTCGCCCATCCAGTGACTAGCCGTGCCTGATGTTGCTTAACTTCACAGAAGTTGTCTTTCAGTGAAAGCCCACCAGGCTATGGCCTCCCCCATAAAATTCGACTTTTCAGTTCGTCGTTCTCCCAAATTGGAGCGCCGTCTACTGTTCACATCTTAAAAAGAAATTAATACTTTTTTATTGAATATAAAAAACCGCATGTGCATATCTTTGTTTGTTTCGCTTTAATGATGTTCTAATAAAAAAAAACTCTTCGAAGACCCTGTATTGGACAAATCCATGATAACTGGTATTACGCTCGCAAAATTCCTTTAGAGTTGATGCTTGAATTTCTCCAAGCCAGGGATTAATACAGTAAATTTTTTACAAAACTATAAACTAATATCAGATCATTAGTAATTAAAGTTACAAAATTTACAGGAAATTATTGGTTATATGTGTAACGGAAAAAGAAACATTGATATTTGGGGCCTTAGAAACATTTTTTTTTATATGATTTCCTTATTTATTAGTCATTATTATATAATTTTATTATTTTTTTATATGGTTGCGGGGGTGACACAGCTGGTTAAATGTGTGACATCCTTTTCAACTTGGGTTTTCAGTTTTTAATAGAATTCTTAACATTCCTTATCTTTAAATAAAAAATCTTAAAGTTGGAGCTACCTCAACACTATAATTTCATTTAAGTATCATCCGTCTTCTGGCATTATCCTTTTTAGGTTATTGTAATGCGTGTAAAACCTAATGGCGGCCTTCCCAAGATGTTTTACTTCAGTAAATCGAAACGTTACCTATTTCTTCGGATATTTTGTATTCAATAAATCACCATCAGCTTTCATGGAAACACTTAACTATGTCAAAATTCCTACTGGCTGCAACTACTTTTACTTCCGAAATATAATTTACAACTGGGTTATTCCATGTTAACTCACCAGAGGCCTCCCACTGGACCCTCTCCAAATCTCATGAAATTTTATAATAATGAAACCTTAGACCCTAAATGAAACTGAAAAATTTTAGAGCTCATTGTGCATTAGTTCAAAAGTTACAGTCTCATGTTCAGTAGGCTGCCATCCACCTAATGTCCCATGCGGCAAAAAGATCCAACTTTGACCTTCTGTAAAATCAGTTACAGTTGCCAGATAAGTGTGAAATTTAGCATACCAGTACGACTTTTGGCGCAAAATGCATTAGTATGATCAAAAAAGTTGTTTGGATAACCAATCAGCTGTTAATCTATGCCAAATTAACCGCCAAATTTTTTCGTGACAAATTCAGAGCCCATTTTTGATGCCAATTGCTCAGCAGCAAAAGATCTATATGCCACAATAATTTGCAAGTGTACAAAACCAGTAAGATATTAAGTTATGCTGAAATAGCTAGTTTGTTGTATCCACAGGTCCAGAGATATTCCACATGGAAGTTGCCCAAAAAATTTTTGCGTAAATATCAAGGCAAAATATCTCAAAAACCGTCACTCCCAATATAATTTTGGTATACGGACACTTAATCACCCGATAGTTCATCATCCGAGGGTTAAATACGACTTTAAAAGGGCTAAAAATGACAAGTGATTAAACATCGACGTGATTAAAAGTCGGTGTTTAACCGTCGGGTGATGAAATGTCGGGTGATTAAGTGTTCTATCTGTCTATCTTATAGAAGGGTTGACAATCAAAGGCATAAAGCATTTAAAAGTCAGAGGCACTTATTCCTACAAGGAACTAAGGCACTACCCAAAAGGAAAGGAACAAAAGAGCCTACAGGAAGCCAGACAAGCTTAAAAAGCGAGTCAGGCTTCCTATAGGATCTAGATGAATATCCTCAAGAAAGGTCAAGCCTGACGTGAGGTAACGATGATGTGCCAAAGCAACACAATCAAAAAGGATATGATGGGCTGTTTCTTCCGCCAAATCACACTTCGAGCATAGTGGCTCTTCACGGAGAATGCCCATTCTATGTAGGTGTTTACGGAGTAGATCATGACCAGTCAAAAAACCTATGATAATCCGCAATTTGTTTCTATTAAGACGTAGAATGCCAGACGTTAGACCAGACGAAGGTTTCGTAATCATAAGTCTGGCATGTTTTTGATTGGTGGTATGTTCCCATCTATCCATCATCTCAAAGTGAGAGATGATGTTTATCTCTCGAACTGCCGTATGCCTAGAAATACCGCAGAAAGGTTCAGGACTAATCGGAGCCGATTTAGCGCCCTGTTTAGCTAAAGATCAGATACCTCATTACCGACAATACCTTTATGTCCCGGGACCCACAACAAAATGACATTGTTATGAAGAGCCAGGACATGCAGAAGTTGACGGCATTCCAGGGTAATTTTTGAAGTTACCCTGGAAGATTTAATGGCCTTAAGGGCCGCTTGACTGTCGCTAAGTATGAAGATTCGTTTACTAACGTAAAGTTTATCTAAACATAGTTGCAGACAGTAGATAATGGCCAAAATTTCCGCCTTGGAAGACCGTGACCCAACTACCCAACCGTCGAAAGCGGAGGATCTTGGGACTCCCACAGTAAACACCCAGACCCGAAAAGCCATGATGTCGAGAACCATCAATATACCGAAATGATGGGCCCCCTTAGGAAAATGCCGACCCACCCCTCCCTGCGCTGCCACGGGGTCAATAATGACCTCGCTCGAGAGCTCATTGAGGGTCCGAGTATCCAAAATATCGGAAGGCATTTGTAAAATGTGACTGGTTAAAGCCTGGCTAATGAAGGTGTGAGACTTCGCCCCGGGGAAGTCCACCCATAGCTCTTGATTGCACAGTCGGTATGAACTTTTCCTGGCAACACCCTTGATATAAATATCGAGTGGAGTCAGAGAAAGAATAACTTCTAAAGCCTTGGTTGGGGTGGTAGAAACAGCACCCGTAAACTCAGACACGCCAGCCTCTGAAGAGAAGCCAACTTAGTCCGTACAGTCAGCTGTTCAGACTTACGCCACCAAGCCAAGGCACAGTAAGTTAAAATTGGTCTTATAGCTGTAACATAAAGACAGTAGACCATTTTAGGAGTGAGGCCCCAGGATTTACCAAGGGCCCTGCGACAACGAAAAAGTCCAACTTTGACTTGATTAATTTTATATTCAAGGTGTTGGTTCCATGTCAATCTACTATCGAGAATGACTCCTAAGTATTTGACTTCCTTCTTCAATATGATCTTATCACCAAATAAAGTTGGTATCCGATCAGAAGGAATAGTTTCTCTACGACCAGTGAAGGGTACAAGAGTGGTTTTCGAGGGATTAACCCTTAAATTCCGGTCATTACATCATGATTGAACTTTATGCAAAGCAGATTGCATTAGATCCAAAGTGATGAATTTATCAATCCCGGAAACGTACATGACAATATCATCTGCGTAACCTTGGTCATAAACACTTTGATCATTGAGAAAAGAAATGAGATCGTCCACCACCAGGTTCCATAGCAAGGGGGGACCACCCTGCGGACAACCCCTGGAGGGACGAGCAACAATTTCCTCGCCCAATAGATTGGAAACAATAACTCTGTCCGCTAATATGACATGAATCCATTCACGAATTAGAGGAGAAATTGCTTTAGCACATAAAGCTGTAGTAATAGAGTTATAGGAAGTGTTATCAAATGCTCCCTCAATTTCGAGAAAAACAGCAAGAGCAAACTCTTTGTACTCCAGAGTTTTCTTTATTCTAACCACCAAATGGTGCAAAGCTAACTCAGTGGATTTGCCTGATTGATAGGCAAATTGTTTAGCATGAGTGGGATTATTGGTCTCAATATCACCTCTAATCTATCCATCAATAATCTTCTCAAAGCACTTAAGCACAAGGAGGATAAACTGATGGGTCGAAAGCTCTTGGCATGATCATAGCAACTCTTACCAGGTTTCGAAATAAAGATTACTTTGACCAACCTCCAAATATTAGGAATATAACTTAAGGCTAAGCTAGCCCTAAAGATTAAACACAGGACTGGTGAGATCACGTCTGAAGCATGTTAGAGTAATGCTGGAATGATCTCATCCGGTCCGGGTGATTTGAAAGGTTCAAAGGACGTAATTGCCCATATGACCTTACGACGAGTAATCATTTCACCGGCTATGGCCCAACCTGCCCGTGAGGTCCTAACCAAGGAGTCAATATGGACAGGAACCAGTGGTCTGATGAGCCTAGCGCCAGGGAAATGAGTTATTATTAAGGTTTCAAGGACTTCTGAACTGTTTTTGGTAAATTCACCATTTACATTTTTAAGAGTGCCAACCATAATTGGTCTGTCACACTTCAAAAATTTATAGAGTCTAGCTCCTTCCTCAGTCTTTTGGACTGATTCACAGAACTTTCTCCATGAAATACGTTTAGCCGTTCTAACGACCTTGTTATAATCAGCGAGGGCAGATTTATAAAGATGCCACTCGTTGGTCTTTTTTGCTTTCCTAAAAAGCTTTCTTATTTTCTGCCTCTGTTGAGAAAGACCATGGTTCCACCAAACACAGTTGGATCTACACCTCTTCCTCTTCAAAGGACAGTTTTTATGATATGATTGAATTAGAGCCTGCTGCAAACCATTTACACAAAGCTCCAAGTCAAAAGTATCCTTGATTCTGGTGGGAAGATTGGAAATCGCGGAACGTACATCCTCGCGATATTGAACCCAATTGGTCCGCTTGGGATCCCTAAAAGTTCTGTCCTAATCTTCACCAGTATGAAAGGAGAAGTATTTGTGTTGATGATCAGCCAAAGATGGTTTTTCATCAACATACCATCTACTAATCCATTTACTCAATTTGGAAGAACCAAATGTAGCGTCAATAACCTCCCTTCTTACCGCAGTAATGAAGGTTGGAGTTTATTACCTTGATTAAAAATATCTAGGATATTCTCTAAAATAAAATCGAAAAGAATTTTATCTCTGAGATTTGTATCGGTACTACCCCACATCAAGTGGTAAGCGTTGGCATCACAACCAAAAACGATCTCCACATTGTGGGTAGTCGATGTTTCCCATATTTTCAGAATATCATCGTTGATGGGTGAAGTCTCCTCGAAAGGGAAATAGCCCGAGACAAAAATAATGTCCTGAGATCTACCATTTATACGAACGTTAATTTTCGCCACTGCCAAATCCCTAGAACACAGATGGTACATGGGTAGTGCGTTGATATTATTTTTTATCAATAAACAAGCACGGGGAGATAAACAAGTATAATCATATATTAGCTTACCTCCACAGTTTGACAAACCTTTAATTCCGCCTTTGAAGATCCAAGGTTCCTGAATCAAAGCGATGTGGATGTCCTCAGCCCGAAAAATATTGCTGAGGTTGGCAACAGCCAGTTTTTTATGCTGAAGATTCGCTTGGAGGCACCTCGGCATCTGGCGGTGACTTATCAGGGGGTTTCCCTAGAACTTTAGCTTGGATCTGAGACATGCCAATGTAAAGAAACCATTGCCTGTTTCTCAGAGTCTTTGCATCCAGTTTAGGGTGAGATAGCACAACAGTTACTCCATGATCCTCTAATTTGAAGTTCAGGATGCCCCATTGTGTAGGTGTCATATTCTTATTCTGTATATCGATCTTATGCAGGATTTCTTTTCCAGAAAACGTTTTGAACAATTCTGGGAGTTTCAAGATAATCTTGCTAGTTTTGACGACTGTCTTCGCTTCACCCACCAAGAGAATCTCTCCTTCCCAGGGACTGATTTTCTTGACTGTGGTTGTCAGCCAATTGCTTGTGTCCTGGTTAGCACAGAGAAAGATAATGGCTCCGGCCTCCCGGTGACAATATTTGAATTGGGTCCTGAGCCAGAAGGCATATTCCCCATAAAATTCATCAGTAGTTCTTGAAAGGCTACCAACTGCTGCTCATTGAGCTGCTTATCTGGATAGCCATTCAGAACTACTGCCATCTTAACGGTGGTTGAAGCTTCATGATGATTCCCAATTTTGAGTCTTTTATGAGGCTTCTTACCCTCCGATAATGGAGTGTTTCCCGCTGACCTCAGTCTTTGGTCGGGGTATGCACCTCCTTTGCAAGGGGCTGAGGGCCGGTTCTAGGTTTTGCAACCTTGATGCCCTTCAATCTTTTCTTCCTGGATTTTCGGCTTTTGGCCGAACCAGAAAGTGATTTTGGTTTGGGTTTGCTGCCGTCCTCACCCAAGGCCTCCCGCTCTAAAGCAGGTGGCGCCTCAGATTTGGAGGCTGCACCTATGCCAATTTCAGCTGACTCCACAGAGGTCATTACAACCTCAATGACGTCAGCTGTAGTTACCTGTTTCCCCGAAGGGTTACCAGGAAGGGGAGAAAAATATTTACTATCCATATATTGGTTAGCATGTGTAGGATTGACGGTCCATCCTGGGAGAGCCAGCATGCCGGGATAAGGCAAAATTCCTGAATGTTGCCAGGCAGACAGGAGGCTCCGTAGTGGACACTATAACCGAAGTGCCATTCACCCATCGGCATGGGTCGCATTACACCTTGGGTTCGGGAGTTGGTCTGCGTCCCCTTATTGGTTATTCGGGGATGTCCTGAGTCATACAAACCTAGGATATTTGGCTATCCGCCACCTGCCGACGCACCCAGTAGCCACTCGAGCCTTGGGGTGATTAAGTGTACCAAGCCATATTTTTCAATGATACCATCAGAAAGCAGTTTTTTTTTGTACATCATTCTTGGATCGTATAAGAATCAGCCGTATATGATCTAAAAATGACAGTTTTATCTCCGAGCTGTCAATTTGCAGAAGGCTGATTTAATCTTTGTTAGTATAGTCCTTGCTTTGGTCCACGATGGCTAAGCTACTACCAATCTAAAAGATTGGCAACCCCATCGCCTAGGTGGGTCTCTTTCTTATAGGTTCCCAAGCATGTTAATTGGGTGTCTAGCAGGTTCCCAAGCATGTTAACTGGGTGTCTAGCAGGTTCCCAAGCCTAATGTGGAGTCTTAGTCTAGGATTCCAAGCCTAAAGTGAGTGTCTTTATGGTTCTCAAGCCTTAATGCTGTTAACAAATTTTGGATGAGGTTGCGATAATAAGCAGTGATTCACTGTTTGAATAGCTGACACTGTTCATAGATGCTCAACAAAATTGGTTCTTGCAACGTGTATTGCCTCCCTAAACAAGCTCCTGTTGGTGCTTGAAGTGTAGCAATAATTTGCTGTTCGGGAATCCAACTGATATCTTGCCTCAAAGGTCAATGGAATGACTGGGCTAATCCACATCGATGCATAAAATTTATGAGAGGATCACGTTCTTCAATTGAAATTTCACAAATATTTCCGATTTGTAAGTTATACTAAGATTCGTTCCAGATAATATCTAATTTTGTTTTCTATCAAATCAAATATTCATAAGGATTTCCCACATATTAGTGGGTCTCATTTTCTGTTTATATTTTTGTAAAACATATAACAAGTTTTAATAAAGATGTTTATATTAGTATAAAGTATATGTCTATTCTGTGTCCGGATATTGGGATTAATTATTTCCACTGCGCTATTTATCCGTGACACCCACAAAGACACAATGAACTGTAGAGCAAGAAAACTAATGCAATAATAATTATGCGTAATAAAATATAAGAATTCACAATTCCACCAAAAATGCTCTAACCAATGAAGCTTCAAATTCTACTAATTAGTCTGGATATATTTCAAATGCGACCCTGGTACTTGACAAAAAAGTAAATGAAGAATCATAATTTGTTCTTTCGATACCACAACATAAGCACATCATCTTCAGAGCCCTCTGGTTGTCCGTGAAAATCATATCCCAGAGTAATAGTTGGTTGGTTTGTTTGGTATTAACGTCCTTTTCAACTGCTATGGTCATTTCAGGACGGAGTTATAGGGGCCGCAAATTTTGCCTCGCAAGGGTTCTTTAACGTGCAGCCGGCAAACGACTACACGGGAAAAACGGCTTTGCTTCCCTTCCGAAGGAAATGCGTGATCTCAGGATTTTCCCCCTGAAAAAATCCTCGTCGTCCTCGGCCGGGATCGAACCCGCGTACTCGGGCATCAGAGTCGATCACGCAACCGCTGAGCCACCGAGGCCGATTATCCCAGAGTAAATAAATATTATTCTTGTACAGAAGAACTAGCTCTTTTCAATGATACAGTTGAAAACCAAATTGGGAATGACGCATTTTGAGATATTTAGATCTGAAAGTTGGCTAATTTCGGATGCAAAATTTTTTTTGTTTTTAACTTTCATGTAGAACTCTGGATATATCAATGCAGCAGAGTTGCTATTTCATAATAGCTTAATATGGTGCTTATTATGCATAGCGTATAGATCTTTTGTTGCTGAGTAACTGACCTGCAAACTGGGGTCTGAATTTTTCGCGACAATTTGGTGGTGACTTGACATAGATAGGCAGCTGAACGGCCTATCATACTACTTTTTTGATTGTACCACTACATTCTGCACCAAAAGTTGTCCTGGCATATCAAATTTCACACTTATTTGACAACTAGAACTGATTTTACTAAGGCCTTTTTTGCAGCACGTGCACGTTTATCAGGTGACAGCCCATTAGACATGGGCCTGTAACTTCTGAACCAAATAACATTTTAGAGTTTTGTTTAGAACTTAGGACTACGTTATTATAAAATTTCATCTGATTTGGAGAGGGTTGAGTGAGAACCTTAGCTTTTAGGTGATTTGACATGGAATGACTCAACTGCTTAAAACTTTGCTGTGTCTAATGAAGTATCTTTAGTACTTCCAAACTTTCATGTAATATTGGATTCCGCAATTAAATATCTGATACAGGTACAAACATTTATTAATGTTTCCGAGTTTGTGACAGCAAATATTCTTCTCCTGTATTCCATACTGTTTTTTTTTTTCACATACCTCCTATTCCATCAATTGCTCCTTTGCTGTGTGATGATGCAAAAAAATGACCAATCTGCAGTAACACCATGATTTCAAAGTTCAAATTTGAAAGTGTGAATTTATTTTTAAATTGAGTGGCACATTAATCTGAAAAGATTTTAACGTGTCTGATGGAAGGCTTAAAGTTCATACCTTTACATAGAAGGCATGATCGTACGGCAAATAAATTTGGTGGGTTCACCAATCCCTCTCCACACGTCCCTCTCTCCCTGCAAAGTCATACACTTCTACCATTGATATTTTCCCCGTGAATGCCATAAGTGTAGAGGCCCATCCCCATCCGTAGTAGTGGCCTCATCATCGCTGTCAAATCGCCTCTCAGGAAATTGCTTCTTCGTTTTCCTATAAAGGAAAAACTCACTGAGTGCCTGCCTGGCCTTGTTTAGGAAATCGAATAAGTCAGTTCGTGGAAGTCGATTTAACAGCGATGATGAGGCCATTTCTGTACTAAGGAGTGGTTTTCCGAGCAAAAGATGGGCTCTACATTTACGACATTCACTGTGGCTCGTATTCTTTAGGTGATGTTTTAGGAAGAATGTTCACCAAGAGACAAATACACACTTGTTGACATGTCATAAGGATGGTTTTCTTCTGCTCAATTTTTTTCCTAAATGTATTTTACACTTATTTTCCACCTTATTTTTTTCAGGTGCTTGCCAGCTTGCATTAACACTTTTGTAAAAGTCAAGAACCTTAGTCCAGGTGATTTCCGGCAGACCTGCAGTATTTGAAGAGAAATACAGTTGATGTCATTGCTGGCCAAGTCTTAAACATCAGTCAGACAAGGCACTACAGTTTTTCGTTTCCTTGGGCTCTGTGATAGTGCTTTCTTAGTGTGGCGTATTTTTCTACCAGAGTGCAATTACTTGCGACTAGAGAGGAGATGTAAGTAGTAATAAAGCAATTTTAATTCACAACTTCAATTTGTATTTGAATTATATTTTGTGAATCTGATATGTGAAACAAACCTCATTATATAAAAGTCAATCATTTTCAACGTTTAATCCTTTAATCCTTAACAGTTGAAACGAATCATTTTCACTCTTTGATTCTGTGAAATATCGGTCGTATTCCAATTGTCCTTTCGTGGGAAGTTCGCCAGCGCGTCAATTGTTTTAACAAGTGGGTCAATCTGGTCCGGGAAGGCTATATATACAAATAAAGAATTGGACGACCAACATTATAAAGATATGTGATGTTTTAAACTAGGGCTTATCAAATTATAAGAACGAGGAAATGATACAAAGTTCATCTACCGCACGCCGAGACTCAGTTTGCCAAGCGCGACAAATATGCGTGGCCGCACTAGCAAAGTCGGCTATACACCCAGAGCGCTGATCTCGACGCTCCTGTGGTTCACGTCCAGGACGAAAATTAGGGCAGAAGAACTCTCTGGTCCGAATGGCATATGGCTTGCTTCTATCCCCGCAGGTGGTTCGCACTCCGCTGTTGAAGTCTGTTGCTAATGTGAGATTCACTATGGGAGACGATATCATGGGCCGCATACCAAGCTTGCTTTTTATCGTGGGAAGAGGCATAGCAATTGTCATGATTTTTATTTAAAATATTGAGCTCAGTTCGTTTACAATCATTTGTGATAGGAGAGTTTCGAGGATATACAGGGTGTCCAAAAAGTCTGGTAACATGGCAGATATCTCAAAGCTGCCAGGTAGGCGAGATCTGGTGAGTGTGGTTTATAGGTAATACGGGGGGTGGGGAATTCATTGCCGCACTCAAATTTGACTATGACCCTCAAATTTAAGATCATCCATTTGCTAACTTGGAAACTATTAAAGATAGAAAAAAATCTCCGATTGCTACCCTGTAGAGCAACACCACATTAGTCTAAAAACAAGTTTTAATCACACCCTCCCCCATGAAAGATACTGAGAAAATGGGCGAGAAAGTCACTCAAGGTTAGGTTGGGCTGGCCAGGTGTGCTTCACTGCAATTCAAATGTGTTAGAAACCTCAGCCAACTTGACCTTGACTCAAAACCTTTCTCGCCCATTTTCTCAATATCTTTCAAGGGAAAGGGCGAGATTAAGATTGGTTTTGGACTAATGTGGTGTTGCTGTACAGGGTAGCAATCGGAAATTTTTCTGTATCTTTAATAGTTTTCGAGTTAGCAAATGGATGACCTTAAATTTGGGGGTCAAAGTCAAATTTGAGTGCGGCAATGAATTTCCCCCTCCCCTGTTACCTATAAACGACACATCAGATTTCGCTTACCTGGGAGCTTTGAGATATCTGCCATGTTACCAGACTTTTTGGACACCCTGTATTATACGAGTAAAGTAAACGTTCATACCTCCTCTCCTTGTCTTTCTTACTTCACGCTTATATGAAAACGAAACGCTGACCATGGACTTCGATGAACGGCTAGGCTGGGCTTTGAATCTTTCTGACAAGCACGGAAATCATTTCCATTATCGCTGCTCCGAAGACGTTCCTCCTTCATCGTGGTAACGTGGAGCGCTTGATGAGATTTCCCGAGGCGGGCAACGTGGGATTTTCGTCGCGGGTAACTTTCTTTCTTCGGGGAGGGAGCGGCCTTTTCTTCACGGCACTTCGATAGACCATGCGATGAGGCTTCCGTCTTCCTAGACTGCTCAACATCAATTTTTGAAATTAAATTCTTAATGGTTCTATCGGGGAATTCATTCTGCTTACTTCTTGACTATCATCTCCGAATTCCCTCCGTAGCCGAACATGAATTCGTCCATCTTCCACCTTCCTTCCTCACTCGTTCAGGGTGCTCTCTGTCTTTTTCCTCCGCCTTATAAGCTTTCTTGAGGATTCAGAGGCGGAGTTTTCCACCAATCCCTGACGAGAGCTCGCCTTCTCTGTTTGGCGGGTTTGATTCCTCTTCGGAGGGGAGCTACGGCTTGCGCATAGATGAGACGAGATTTCCCGGCTCAATGCCAGACTATCAATATTCATCGTTTTGCCATCGTTTCTTTTTTGATAATATGACGCTTACTACTTTCTGTTCGTAAACACTGAAATATCATTCTCCTAGCTTCTACCTTGGATTTTGCGCAAGCGAAAACGAGCCTCTGTTGTCCTTTGTTCTTTTCGCGTTTTTAAGCTTTTTCCTTGCACTTGAACAGCAGTAAGTTCGGTCTTTATCTTGTATCATCTTTTTGTTCGCGTTCTCTTTCTTTTTTCTCTGGTTGTGCCTCTCAGGACCTTTATTCAGCTTCCCACGAAATCTTTCTACTTTTTTTAATGCGGGGTATATTATTATATATCGTGTAATCTCCTGTGCATTTGTTTCTAGATTTTAACCTAAAAACTATCAGGAGAATAAATTCTATTCTCATTTATTTAAGTTGTCATGCTAGAATAACAGGCCACGCGTGTGACTTAATATTTTGTTAAACTCGTAACTTAGCTGGCGTCACACCCTTAACCAATGCAGCAGTTAATCCAAAAACCTTCTGAAGTTGATGATCAGCAACAAACATTTGTATCGCTGAGCTTACTGTATAGCAACAACATGCAATTTCTATGACTTATATTTATAGTTTTTTTATAAGTCAGGCAACCGAAATGCCCAGGACCTATAGGATTTTAAGGCATTCGAGATTGAAAAGGAAAGCATTTGATTTCTAAAGAAGCCTTTCGTTGTTAAGAATTAGAAGAGGTTGCTATGGAAGCCTCTGGTTGGTAAGCAAGGCGTACTTCTAAGGGAAATGTATAGTTCAAACTAAATAAAACTACCTGAAAAGTTAAAAGGAGAAAGTAGCAGTTCTCTATAGATTAGAACTTATAAGAATCTTTTAATTTGTAAGCATTCCTATTTAATGAAATAAGCGTTAGTTGTTGAAGCGTTCTGTGTAAGGGTCAATTTTTCGTTATAAACTATTGCCAACGCTTTCTACGTAAGCATGTATCATTGAAGGAATGATTAACTACTAGCTATTTTTAAAATGTGCCTAACACAAACAACTGTTGATAATATAAGGCGTAAGTAATTATATGCCATATCTTAGCACTGACAGTTTCCAATGGTTTCATAATGGAATCATTAAACCACGAATCATGCAACCAATTTAGATTATCATTAATTTTACGTTATATTCATTCATGACACGTTATTCCAAGAAGTTTGATATATTACATGCCATATTTTAGCACTGAAAGTTCCAATGAATCATAATGGTTTCACTAAATCAGGTTCCTTGGAACCAATTTCGACTATCATTAATTTTACGTTATATTCATTCATAACACATCATTTCAAGTCGTTTGATTTATTACATGCCATATTTTAGCATTGAAAGTTCCAATGAACCATAATGGTTCCACTAAATCAGGTACCGTTGAACCAATTTCGACTATCATTAATTTTACGTTATATTCATTCATGATAGATCATTCCAAGTCGTTTAATAAATTACATGCCATATTTTAGCATTGAAAGTTTCAATGAACCATAATGGGTCCACTAAACCAGGTGCCTTTGAACCAATTTCGACAATCATTAATTTTACGTTATATTCATTCATGGCACATCATTCCAAGTCGTTTGATATATTACACGCTGTATCTTAGCATTGCAAGTTTAGAATGAACCATAATGGTTCCACTAAACCAGGTGCGTTTGAGCACGGCCTCCTAGAAACTACCAGGCCTGAACATGACGTCAATAATGTATTGTTGGCGTCACTAAGATTGTGACGTTGAACTAACTTCTATAATAGCACCACCAGTTTGACGTAATAATGTTTTATCCTTTCCATGTTCAGGTCTGGTGATATCTAGAAGGCCGTGGTTTGAGCCAATTTCGAATATAAGTAATTTTATGTTATATTCATACATGACACTTCATTCCAACTTGTTTTATATAATACATGCCAAATCTGAGCTTTGAAAGTTTCCACTGAACCATAATGGTTCCATGAAACCACATACCATTGAACCTATTTCGACTATCATTCATTTTACGTTAATATTCTACCATGACATGTTATTTCAAGCTGTTTGATATAATGCATGCCATATCTTAGCATTGAAAGTTTCCAGTGGATCATAATGGTCCCACTAAACCACATACACTTGAACCAGTTCTGACTGATATTGACCATCAAGGAAGACCATCACTTGTCTTCATTTAATTCACAAGCCTTTTCTCTGCTTTAGGTATGGAATGCCAAAGGGAGAACAGTATTTGGCAGTGCACAGGCCATTTATACTTGGAATTGTATAGTGAAACACGTGGTCCCCTATATTATTTGTGACATTTTCAACCGGAAGTAGTTCACCGATTTTTTCCACCAACGAACTCAGTCTTTCGTTTTCCCTAAGTTATCGAATGGCGAAAACGGAAGTCGAAAATTCGGAAGCGTTCAAACGCTAGAGCACCAACAGACAGATAGACAGACAGACAGACGGACGGACGGACGCACATTGTGAAAACATAAGTACCTATCGGTCCTAATAATTAATTACTGTTTTTGGGTGTGACATAGTTCAGTAAACTTGCTACTTCCAGTTATAAGAATTTGCAAATTATGAACCACTTAGCTGGAAATCTCACAATGTCTGCTGCTTTCACTGTCACCATATAATATCTGCGATCTTGGATCTATTTTTGCTAGATGTGGGACTACAAACTTGATGAAATATTTAATATAAAAACATAGGCCTATGGATATGTAACAGTTTTGCAGTTTAATATTGTCACGTGCTTTTATAGGCTTTAGATTTAGAATTTAATTCTTACTACGTTATTCCCCAGAGGTATAAAGCCGTGAGCAGAAAAGGAAGGGAGGAGACGGTTTTTAAGATCCCATGTTTAATACAGTAATTAATTTCAAATGTAAAACAGTTAAAATTTAGGAATACAAGTGAAATTGCTCTTTGTCAATCCAGTGGTAAGTCGTCACTTGCTAGGTAATTGTCGAATTCGTTGCTTTGATTGTGTTCCGTTACCGCTACAAAAGAGGGTGGCCACCTTTCCAGGTGAGTCAACGGAGGACGTCGGCTTGTCACGGGAATATGAAAAGCAAGAATATGAGTAGAGAATTATCATGTAAGCACACCCAAAACAGAACAGCTTATCAAAATAACTAAATTTGATTCCAACAATAATTAATGAACAACAGTATCCCACGCCGATGAGAGAAACTCTAGCGCAGCCCGCGACACGAGATCTCGCTTGCGAGGCGCGCACTTGCAATTCCGAATTCGCTCTGACGAGGCGTTGCGGATCTCCTCCGGAGTAGTAGATCACTAGAATTTTCTCGAGGTTCGTCTTGTCCGAAGACAGTCTTTGGCTGGCGGCGTGGCTTCTATTTTCTGAGAGAGACTCATCAGATGAACCCAAGTCGGGCCATGCGTTTCCCACATCTCTTTATTGAAGACGAATTCTTCTTCGAGTCGCCCAATGACTCTCGCTTGGTCCGCTCCGGCCTCCTGGCATCCTTAGAATTTACTCTGACAGTATCGGAGATCTCTCTGTGTTCCTCGTCGCTGTTTGACGCTTTATACTTGTTTTTAATGAGTTGATTGACCATGCAATCACGCAACGCCAATCGGCTTCTATTACATAACTTCTTCGTGTTTCGAAAGGAACTATTACCTGCCAAAGGTTGAAGCATCTCCGCTGATTCTTTTAACCGCGGCCTTTGGCTCCGCTTCAACTTTTCTCCGCTTGCCATATCGTCAGATTTAATTTCGTCCATCTGACGAAATGACAGACATCGTGTTTATAACACGAAATAGGCGAATTTAAATGCTGTGTCAGTGAAGTAGAAATTTTTATATAAAATTACACTGCTGCCCCTCTAATATAAGTCGCGGTTGGCTATGTCGCGAAATCGGTTAAGTCGCGATCAGTGGCGCTGTCTGTCGCTGTTAAAAAACTAGCTATGTCGCGATTCGCTATGTCGCGGGCGGTGAAATTTTGGCTCCCAACATTCGCGACATAGAGGGGCAGCAGTGTAGTTTAAAATATTTTTAACAATGTCCTATTTTGCCGTTGCATAAACGGAAAAGTGTTGAATCAGCTTCTACTACCAGAGGACTTCATTTTTAGGCTACGAAGGAAGCGCTTACTGTTAAGGCCTTCAAAACTCATTTACTTTTATTATGCTTTCGAACTTTTTAAATCTTTGCGGTCTCAATCAAAATTTCAGTATAGTGACGAAAAACGTTTTGCCTGCTCTCCAGAAACGTGTTGAGGCAGTTGCTCATTTACACTGGTTGAGGCTATCTATCCACGCTCAGTCGAAAACTATCACTTAGTCGCAATACAAACCATGATGTCACGGACTGCTCTACGCAAACAAAGCTCCATTGAGATGCAGGAGAACTGAATTTAAAAAAAAATAGGGGAATACACGAAATTGTAACCAAAAACTCTCTAGCGCCACTTACATGGTCAGAAGAATCCACAATTTTGTTAGTTTCGGGGTATCTATTACAGGGGCCGAGTCTGTAAAGGGACATACAGAGAGAACTTAGATTCTAACAATAGTGGATTAAGAAATTAATTTAAATATTTTATTTAAAAATGCGCAGATGAGGCAATTAAGATCTGAATTTAAGAAATGCGTTATACAAGAGGCAGTCAAATGAAAACGTGTGAGACGCCAAAACGTGTCGTTTAATATATCAGGTTGTTGCAAAAGTTTCTTCCGGTTCTAGAACCCGTGCTCAAGAAGGGCTCATTTTCCGAGGGGGGTGTTTATATGTTTTCAAATAAATAATTGCATTCGATTCCTGAATATCTTTGCTATATTACATCCAAGAATCAACTTTCTGACTATACATCTGTGAGTGCCATCAACGGTCTGAAATGGACCTTTCACGCGAGCATATTCGAGCAATAATCTTCTACGAGTATTCTGGAAAGATCAATGCTGCGCAATGTCACCGAAACATTTGCCAACGTTTAGGTGATGGCACTGTTAGTTTACGTACAATAGAAGAATGGTATCGCCGGTTCAGACGCGGAGATAGTACTCTTCAAGATGCACCTCCTCTGGTCGGCCAATCATGATTTCAGATGGTGATCTACGCCAAGCAATTGATGAAGATCACAATGTAACAACGAGGGAACTCGCAGAACAGTTCAAGGTTCACTTTTCAACCATTGCCCAGCATCTGCACGAGCTGAATCTGTCATTCAATAAAATTTAGTTTTTGTGTTGGAATAAAAATCCGGAAAAAACTTTTGCAACAACCTGATATATTACGTTAAAAACATTCTCCGAAACTGTTAATATCAGCTTGGCTGGAAGTTTCTTCCGGATTCTTGACGCGTGAGCAAACAATTCTGTATCTCGAGTGTTTGTTCAACAATCCGTCAAGAGCAATCGCCAACGAGTTCAGAAGAAAGCCGGTTCTGATCCATCAAGACAACGCTCGCCCGCACACTAGCATCGCACCTCCTGGACCTTGCACGAGCTCGAATGGGATATCATGGCTCACCCCCCATATAGCCCTGACCTATCACCCTCCGACTACTACCTTTTCTCCCACCTCCAACTCCATCTTCGGGGAGAAGTGCAGAAGAGTGCAAAAAAAGAGGTCGATTTGTTCCTAGGGTTCAGGGACCTAGGGTTCTTCACGGAGGGAATCGAAAAGCTCCCAAAATATTGGGAGAAGATCATCGAGTTGGATGGGGAGTACTATCCTCATTAATTCAATCATTTTGTATATATTTTTTACTTTCGAAATAAAACTTCAAATCTGAAAGAAACTTTCCGGACAACCTGATAATTTATCCCGCTGTGAGTTAAGATAGTCAATACGTTCCTTGAAAAAAGTTTTCGACGGAACCACATCTTCACCCAATCACATACGTCTTCATCTGATGCAAACCGATGTTTATGAATGTCTCTCTTCAGCTGACCAAAACATGGAAATCGCTTGGGGAGAGATCTGGGCTGTAGGGAGGACGTTGAAGAATTTTCCTACCAAATCACAGAAGCACATTCCTCACCTAGTTCGTGGGCGTTATCATGTAGAACACTGTTTTATAAAGCCGGGGTCGCAGAAAAGTTGGTGAAACCTAGGACATGTGTTTATAGACCGATGGTGGAACATATAACACATACATGTATTTAATACACTTATTTAGGGGGGTCGCGGGGGTCCTTTGGAACTTTTAAAAATGACAAGGGGTCGCGAGCCAAAAAGTTTGAGAAACGCTGATGTAGAAGTGTCACACGAGAGCAGCAAGAAGGGAGGCTACGAAGATGAAGCTGGGTAGGTGGAGCATTTGTTAGTGGCGCCATCTTTTGACGCGATTCTGAAGCATCGCGAGTAAAGGAGGAGAAAATGAGCGCGACGGAAATCGAGGCCGTTGAAGGAAGCGACGTCAGACATCGCGGAAGTTTCTGGTCAGTTAGCAGCTGGAAATCGGACGGGATGGTCGAAGAGAGGGATTGCTGAAGAGGGCTTGGAACGAGCTTCGAGAGGCTTAACTGAAGCGGCTGTGGTACCAAGGGATTCTAACGCTATGGCAGGGGCGGCGCGAAGCGGTAAGCAAAGTAAGCGTCTCATGGGGGCGCATTATAGGAGGGGCGCTTATAAAGCACTATATAATGAAAGTATTGACAACTGGTTGCAGGCAGCTATTTTGATTCTTATTTCATATGATGACTGCTTCTTGTTTTGCAGTAAACTTAAACTAGCAGATTAACGCTTTCCTTTTTGACAACAGTTAGAGGGTAATCTGCCTCTGAAGTTTTAATTTGCTGCAAAAAAAGCAGTCATCGTATGATTAAGGAAGGAACCAAAATAGCTACTTTCAACCAGTTGTCCATACTTTATTTATACAGGGTGAAAATAAATTAATTATGGCAACAGAAATGGACGCGTCCAGGCGCGAATATCTTAAAGCGCCACCAAATAATTTTTAATTCAGAGCAATCACTGCATGTTCTTGGGCAAGTCGTCCGTGTTTCAACTTATTATGAGTTAATTGATGTGTGTTTTGAAATGTCAAGCAAACGCAGTGCAATTTTGGGCTGTTTCGTCAAGGAAAGCGTCAATGTGAAATTGTTCATTTGCTCAATGTTGGCAGAGACGTCGTCTCCAAAGCGGTCAAACGGTTCAAAGAGCTTGGCCATGAAGGCGACCGTCCAGGAAGAGAAAGAAAGCGCACCACCACCACGTCCAGGAACCGCAAAATCATCAAAAACCGAGTCCAGCGAAATCCGAGCGTCTCAATGAGACAAATCACTCGTGAGACCGGAATCAACCGCGAATTGGTTCGGAAAATGGCAACAGAGGACCTGAAATTCATGCCCTACAAGCTCCAAAAAGTCCAGCTCTTCACAGACGAAAACAAGCGCGTACGGCTCCACAGATACCGCCAACTGAAGCGTCGGGCCGCAGGTGAGAAATGGAAGCGCATCCTCTTCACAGACGAGAAGCTCTTCACTGTGGAGCAGGCACACAGAGTGTGGTCAGCAGAGGCACCCGGCACTTCTGCAGTCATTGAACGTCGCCAAAATCCGCAGTCCGTGATGGTCTGGGGTGGAATTTGCACCAGTGGCAAGACACCCCTCGTTTTCGTGGACCAAGGAGTCAAAATCAACCAACAATTTTACCGTCGTGACATTCTCGAGGCTGTGGTACTTCCTTGGGCTCGGCAGTATTTCGGCAATGCGGATTGGACCTTTCAACAAGACTCTGCACCAGCTCACAGAGCGAAAATGACGCAGGAGTGGTGCAAGAGCCATTTTCCGGATTTCATCACGTCTCAGCAGTGGTCGCCCTACTCGCCGAATCTCAGTCCGATGGATTATAGCGTATGGTCGATCTTGGAAGCGAGGACTTGTACTAAACGCCACAACAGTTTGGAGTCGCTGAAGAAGTCCCTGCGCCAAGAATGGGACCGATTGTCGCCCGACGACTTGCGGCCCATTGCTGAAAATTTCAAGACATGTGTGGGGCTTTGTATCGCTGCCAAAGGAGCCCATTCGAAACCGAATGAACATGTTATTATCAAGGGACCAAGTCCTATTTATTAGTTGTCAATTGCTTTACTTTTCGTTTTTTGGATTAAAAAATTTGTACACAATGAATTCGCATAATTTATTGTCACCCTGTATAGTGCTCTTTATAGGACGCATTTTAGGTTGAAGTGGCGCATATTTAGAGGTTTGCATAGGGGCGCCGCCCCTGCTCTACAGAGAGCGAAATAGCACTAGGTGAAGCTGACCAGGTGCACGTTTTCAGACGTAGTTCGTGCGAGTGGAGAAGGTAGGAGCACCAAGGTTTCTCTTTATCCCATTCGTTTTGTAGAGGACATTCAGCTAGCGGAAGCAGAGTTAGCGCTGCCAAGCAGATTCCCTCTTCCAGCGTGAGTAGCGTCGAAGGTATTTCATTTGCAGACCATTCTAAAGTTTCAGACGAGGTCGTAAGTACAATTTTATGTATGGCGTTCCTTGCGCGTACTTAGCGACTCATTTACGAGCTAGTAGCATAGATACTAAAGGCTCATTGGCTACTTATGATGTGTAGACTTAATTGCGTCATGTCAGTAGGCAGCTTATTGCGCGGTATTGCAACTACGTCGTATTCTACCCAACACGATTCTCTCTGTATTATGCCCTGGGGTTTATCAGCCTTTATTGAAGCTGACCTCAGTGCCTCTTATTGTACGCTCGGCCCCTTGCGACTTAAGGTATCTAATCTCTTTAAATGCATATAGCTTAAGTTATTATCTTAGTCTCTTGATTCCATAAGCCCAGAAAAGCCAAATTTTTAATTACTTTGTGGACTTATTGGGGCTTCCTTTTGCTGTGTTTTCCCTAGGTCCCAAGGCGCACTCACCTCATTTTATCAAACGCATTGCGTCGCCGTTCTCCCTTGAAGAGTTTTGGTGAAGATTTTATACGGCGACCGGGAGCCATAATACGAGCCCCATATTTCTTACCCTATTGACGATTGAGATGTTTTCTATCGCCAGAACATCGTCCATTTGTCTAATAGAGGAATCGATTCGGGAACTCACCTAGGAACATTTCGGGAGGACTGAGCAGATGTAAACCGTTCTCTTCTCTTCGGGTTTCTGGACAGAATCTTCCCTATTGGACTCCCTCTTGTAAAGATGCCAATTGAATATTGTTCTCACTGAAGTGTGTTAAATATATGTTAATTGTATTCTTTTCATTTCAAGTATCTTAACCCCCTCCCCCCGTGTCTTCCTGGCTAAGATTTCACGGAGCGAGCATCTTTGCGATTAGCTGAGATGCATTATTTAAGTTTGTATTAATAATAGTGCTCAAAGGCAATAAACCGATTTTTACCTAATCCTATCAACTGTGTTTCATTTGCTTTGTACACTTCCACTGCGCACAGCCATTTTCTACGTGACAAGATGGATCATGCCGTTGTATAGCATTCCAGGGAATTTTGATTTTATGGCGCGCATCAGTTTCTGTAAAGTTTCCCGGACAACAGCGTCAACAGTAATGACACGATGGACCTGTCCTGGGGGGGGGCATCGTCTTGCAGTAAGACACACGTCCCTTTCGGAATCTCTTACGCAACTCCTGCACACACGCTGTGTTAATTCATCGACCGTAAGTAAGCCTGTATCTCCTCTGAACAGCTATAGGTGATTTTCTTTCGGCAAGCCATACTACATACTGCGCTTTCTCAATGGTAGACGCCATCTTTTGTTCTGTCGATGCCCATGCCTCCTACTAGATAAAACTTTTGCAATTTCTTTGTAACAAAACGATACATCATTATGGTGTTACGTTCAAAGTTATTAAATATTGTTATGTTACGAATGTCTTATGGACATCCTGTATATTTATTGCATAATTTTATTGTATTTACACGAAAATTTCCTCCTCGTCGTGATTTTTGAACTGAAAAAATATCTGGTCAAATTACTCTAGGGATATTAGCGTAATTTCATTTTCGAGTTCCTTATGAAGATTGCGACCTCAATGTTGCATTAGAATACCTTTGTGAAGCGGGACTTTAAGAGGATAGTCTGTTTGACTGTTAAAATTCTACGTGATCCCATTTCAGATTGACATGAGCCAGCGCCCGGCAAACTCGATTTTTCATTTTACGAAGCTTGCCCTTTCTGTGCTTCTAGGTGTTTCCACTTCAAAATAACAAGACTTAAAGTTTATTGAGATATCTTAGTGATAGCAGAAAATTCGCGAATGTGACTTCCTCCTTCCCGGAATAATCCCGTAATAGTGATTACTTTTATGCAGTTTTCCTTCAATGATCAAATCGATAAAATCAATATATTATATTGATTACCAACTACATTCAAGCTGAATTTCAGTGTTAGTTATTTATTTGACTGAATGAAATTCGATTATTATACAGCGTGTTTAAAAATTCGTTGGAAAAACGCCGCATATACAAGATTCGACAATTAATAAAAACATTCCACGAAGAAACTTTTAGTTGTGACAAAGCGATCCCATGCCAACAATGCTTAAATGTTAAAGAGAAAGTAACAATCTACTCATTTCTGACGAATAGAATGTTATATGATATGCCATTATGCTTCAGTCGCATCCAGTTCTGCTGATACAGGTGTCGTTGATCACAACCAATTGCGCAGTATCTATAAAATCTGGGAAATTTGCTAAATCTCTACAAGGAAAGTGACAAAGCAGTGCCACACGTTGCGTCTTACGAATACAATAAATGAACATGGACAGTACCTATTTAGGAACATTAATCAAGGGAAACTTCGCTTGCAAGCGCATCGAAATTTATAATCTACATCGTAAATCGCATTGCCCGTCACCAGTTTTTTAGTCACAACAATGTAACCATCAAAAGGAAAAAAAACATTTTCAACACCATTATTAGATGTTTAAAAATCCAAAGAATTTCAGTTATTATAAAACTACTGAAGATATCCGAAAGGACGAAAGTTAACTTGAGATAATAAAAAATAATCTACTTTAAATGGATGTTCTTCTAATAATTTAATATCCACACAATACAGTACAACGTGTGCAGAAACAATGAATTTATCGTGAAAGGTGTTTAATTTTCGCTGTTTTCTCTGTGACTGAACGCTATCAAGAATTTCTTGATTACTAAGCTTTAAATTATGATGTTGTAACGCCCCGTTTTTCCGGAAACGCACAGTACAATAAATAAAATTTATCTCACCCCCTTATTAGTTATTACCCTAAACAGTAATTAACAAAGCTCTATAAGAGTAGATTTAAATGCTATATGTATATATTCTTATCTACAGGATATCAAATAACTCTATGTACCACGCCGTCGAGATACAAAATAATGCTTTATTCCTCTTATGATACTGCTTTCTCTAAATACAAGCTCATACATTTAGGTTCTCTTTTCAGACAGGTAAAACTCTCAACATTCAGTTCTAACTTCTGTTATTGTTTTTTTTTTTTTGCATAAAACTTTATGAGCTTCACAACACAGCAGGGTTTCAACGCATAAATACTTAAGATAAAACATATTACCTTGTCTTCAAGTAGGCTCTAGTATCTTTTATACAGGAATAAAGGCAGTCGCATATGTCTTTTTTTTGCAGAGTTTCGCTCGAAAACAAAAAAAAAATATTTATATTAGAATATTGCTTACTTCAGACATTCATGACTCTAAGTAAACTAAACATTAATGATACATCCAAAATTCGTTAGGTTTGGTCATCTAATAGTTCAATCTGTAATCAATTCTATATGCAACCCCTTTTTTTTTGGCTTAAGAAATCTTTTCATGACGACTAGTTTTTCATAGTTATTGAGTATGCCTCGGGTAAGGTATTAATAGTTGTCATTTACAAAGCTGCAATCAAGGTAAGTCGACGGGGGAGGCACAGGTAAGTCAGAGGGAGGGAGGGGATTTTCTTTTCAGGTTATGGTTAGTGATATTAGTGTAGGTTAGGACCGCCGAAATTACCTACTTCCTTGCTTGATTATGTCTTCGCCTTCTGAAAAACTTTGGTCTTGCTTCGTAATTCCCATAGGACGAGGTCTCCGCCATGTTTTGAGTAGCATCTCTGCGCTCTAGTATCGCCTTGATAGCTTTTATTGGTTTCCAGCCCTTCCAAATTCCTTGCGCTGTTGATGTGGGCCGTTTTCTAGCTACCAGATTTTTGGAACTAGTTCGATAATTATAGTATGCTATCCTCTCCTTCAGATTTCAGATTCGACCATTGTATTACTGACGTGTTCGCGGAATTTAAGTGGATACATTTAAAAGCTTCCATCTGCACATGAATTATCTGTAGCCTGTCCATTTCTTTATTATCGTGTCTTTAATACACTCAAAGACATCTTGGACTATCCGCACAGGTCCGTGTATATCGGATGCCATTCCCCACATGGCATCTTAGTAAAAAAAAAACTAAGATCTCTTCCAAAAATACAAAAGAAGGGGAATCTCCCTACGTCTTCGAACGACCACGTCTTTTTTTCTTCCTCGAGGTAAATTAAACTCAACAACGTCTGCATCGCATGAGCTCATTGTAACTTTCAACAATCCCTCGGACCCTTCTCTTGTTTCTTTTAAACAATACATTTCTATGTTAACAAGGGTATCTCCGTTTTATAAGTCTTTTAAATGTCAGTTTTCTTTTTTTAATCCTTTCATTTTATTTCACTCTGGATAAACATTTACGTAATTAATTTCCGCAGATAGTATAATACCGTTCCTCAACTGAAACACTCTGGAAACTCGGGGTTCTAAGTATAATATAAAAAAAGCAATCGTGGTAGATCATCGTCATGATCGTTTTTTTGAAAGCTCAATTCAATAATAATAAAAAAAAACACACAACGAAATTACCGCGCGCGTTCAGCAATTTTGTGGGGTGTTACAATGTAAGCGTATGTTGAAAAAATAAATGATGTAAACTTTTGCAATTTGGTGCCTTACACATCGCCATTTTGAACTGATGATTACACAGGACCCCTGAGAGCGCCACTGTAAAAAAACTTATATGCGACGCATAGGACATCACTATGCTGTTATTTTTTCATCCATGCTAAAAACCAGGTCTTTCAAATGTGCACTGGCTGAAAACCAAACTTCTAAGCAACGTGTCTTTTCGCAGCCAATAAAGCATTAAATACGACGCGATTGTGACATGCTACTGCCTCTAACTTTCCGATGTGCTCGGCTTCGCGCAAATTCCAATCGTGTGCGGCTCAAGCACAGCATTGAGAACCAACCATTCGAGTATAGACCATTCGATGCCATAATAAATATACCCGATTTGTATTCACCCTGTTGTTTCCATTCCTTCTCACAACACAGTCAGAGCAGACACGCCCAAATTGAGAATGCTACGAGGTCGTTATGAAGCTCAACAACATATTGCGAATGCATGTATCGAGGAAGCACAGGCACGAAACACCAATGTTCAGTGGCGGATCCGCGAGAACATGAACGTAATCTCATTTTTTGGAAACGGGTGTCATGGAATGGAGTTTGCGGAGCCTTCAGATGGGTTGGAGAAATCGACGCGAAGTGCTGTTTGGCTGGCGCTGTCTAGATCGCTGCACCCGCTGACCCGCCAGATAGTTTTACCGCCGTTTGGTCGAATCCAAGGTTTATGAAGAACGTTCGTGCGTTCAACAGCGTTTTCGCGTTCACGTCAGTGGGCGCATCAGTACATGAAATCATTGCTGTGAATAAGCGATTTGCAAGCAAACTAGATGGAGTTTACACATTTCGAGTGCAGAAGTCAATTTGTTACCGCATCCGTAGCCTGCTTCCATTCGATGGTGAGCAACCCATATCAAACCCGTCCAACTGCAGTCGAAACACTATTATTTTTAACAAGACAAGTGGCTTGCGGAGGATCTCGGATATGAGCCCAGCGTATGACCTGCTGCATTTTCCTCTTTTGCATCCGTTTAGGAGACCAGGATGATCGGCGGACTTGCAATATGCTAATGGGATTCTGCGCTATGGCAACACGAAGGTGTCTCTTTACGAGTTTTATGCCCATCAAATGTTCACGTGTGACGGTGAACTTGATCTTCTCCATCGCTCAGGTAGGCTTTTCCAACAAATGGTATGTTGAGCAGTCTGTGAAGATGGAGCTACAGCGACTGAGGTATATCAGGGAGAATCAGGCTGAATTTCGAGCCGAGCGGTACCGAGGACTTGCTGACGCAGCATTAGGTGATACAAACCTTGGTCGTATGGGAAAGTTCATACTTTTACCGGCTTCGTTTACGGGTGGAGAATGCTACATGCGCAAGAAGTACTACGACTCGATGGCGATTGTCCGAGAGCTGGGAAAGCCTGATCTCTTTATCACAGTAACATGCAACCCTGACTGGCTAGAGATTAAGGGTGCGCTCAATGGGATGAAGGCAGAAGACCGACCGGACATTGTGTCAAGAGTGTTTCGGTTGAAGCTTGATGCAATCAAGAAGGGTATGACTGCTCACAAGGTATTTGGGCCAATTGCTAGCTATGTGTATGTGATTGAGTTCCAAAAGCGTGGACTGCCGCAAACGCACATGTTGATCAAGTTGGCTGACGAAGCCGTTCCTCGGAACCATGACGAGTATGACGGATTCGTAACTGCGGCGATTCCAGATCCAAATTTATTCCCAGAACTCCATCGCGTGGTAAAAACGTCAATGATGCACAGTCCGTGCGGGTCGCTCAATCCGAGAGCTCCGTATATGAAGGACGAAAAGTGTTCCAAGGGATATCCCAGGCAATTCAACGGCCGCACAAACTCCGACAGAAGTGGATACAAAGTATACAGTCGAAGAGATCAAGGCATTACAACAATTTCGTCAACGCGTAGAGCTGGACAACAGATGGATTGTCCCTTATAACCCATACCTGTCGCAGAGGTTTCAATGCCATATCAATGCCGAGATTAGCTGCACGGTTTCGTCGGTGAAATAACTCTACATGCACGTGTACAAAGGCCACGATCGAGCTATTGTATCTATTGGTAGACCTGAAATGGATATCGACAACGACAATGGCGAGCTCGAAGGATAGTTGATATTGATGAGATCGAACGGTTTCTGAGTGGTCGATACATCTCCGCTCCTGAAGCCTGCTGGCGCGCCTGTTCAAGATTGACCTCAAACAGAAGTCACACACAGAGTTCCAGATGATTGTGCATCTTACAGAGATGAACTATGTTGTCTTTAACCCAGACCAGAACGTTGCATGCAGGAGGCCATTACATTCAAGATACCATGCCAGTTGCGTCATCTCTTTGCTATCATTTTGGCGTGCTGCAGTCCTACCGACCCAAGTAAGATCTTGGATGACTGCGTCGATGCACTGACCAAAGACTTTCAGAGTTGAGAGCGACACGTACGACAGGAGGGCCCGCTTCAAAACGCTACTTGACATAAATCGTCATTTGCTCGGCAACGCGAAAGATGCTTTCCTGCTTTCCTTTTTTTCCAGAGTTGACTGAACTTTCGGATGTCGCTGAAGCAGAATCAGTGTAATTCAAGAGGATACTCTGGGGAAGAATCTTTACTTTTTGGATGGGCCAGGAGGAACCGGAAAGTCGTTCCTGTTGGAGAAGATTTTGGTAGCTGTTCGACATGAAGGCAAGATTACCATTTCAGATGCAACCAACGGAATTGCTGCACTGCAACTGATGGGACGACGAACAGCCCACGTAATGTTCAAGTTTGGGGTCTGATGTTACAGAGTAACTCCACGTGCGACATATCGCTTGGTTCACAACGAGCACAGCTAATGCGTCTTACATGTCTTATCGTATGAGACGAAGCCTCTATGATGCACAAGTTTGGTTTCGAGACACTCGACAGGACTCTCCGGAATATATTTGAGAACGATGAGCCGTTCGGAGGGAAGGTATTGTCTTAGCAGGAGACTTCCGACAGATTCTCCCGGTCGTTCCTAAAGGTGGCATCATCGATTCATGTATCAAGCGCTCCTCTCTGTGGAAGCTATTCTTCGACTGAAGACAAACATGCGCGTTCAAAGTGCGTCAAATGCAGCGTCTGCAGCAGATATGTAGGCATTTGCAAAACTTTTGGATGTTGGTGAAAATCGTGCATGCTGCCAGACATGCAGAACTGGATATGCTCGCATTCCAAGTGACATGGTTGTCAAGGTACCGCTGATCAAGTGTTTCTTCAGAAGCTCATCGACATTGTGTACGGAGATCTTCAGCAGCGATACCACGACGCGAATTACTTCTCATAGAGGGTAATTCTGACTCCTCTGAACGCATTCGTGGACGACATCAATGATAGCGTTGTGGAACTACTACTGGGCCAGGCGTATTGCGGAGGGTTGATTCACATAAAATGAGACGACTTTAAACGCCGCGTATGACCTTGACGGAATGTGATTTGCATGACTCGTCCACTATTCATGGGGATTAGCTTTGTATACACTTATTGCTGTTATTTGTGACATTTCGTGCTGAAACATGGCTTCCAAAATCACAGCTTTTTGGGAAGGGTATATGTTTGGCCTTTCCGACGCTAACTTCAGTCTTTCGTGCATTGTGGAATTATGCAAACGAAATGGTATTGTGGTATCCAAAGCTATTGTGGGTCGAATAATCAAAAAGAACAAATTGCGACCATCTAATGAACATGGACGAGCAGAGAAGCAGACCGGAAACAAGCCCCAGCCAACTCGCCCAGCTCAGCTGGTGCGAGAAATCCAGTCTGAATTGCTGAAAGAAAATCCCTCCACACAGACAAAACTAGCCCAAAGGAAAGGTATTTCACAGGCAACAGTCTCCAGAATAATTCATGACAATCTTGGGCTGGAGGGACGTCATAAATCAAAAGTCTGGATCCACATGGACAAGGCATCAAGCCACACTGCCAAGTCATCTGTGGCTTCATGAATTTTTTTCATTAAACTGCGACTGGAAAATTATCTCACATTTTTTAATGAATATGGAAGATATATTTCTAGGTACTACTAGATTATGAAATTCGGATCAGGAAGATGGAACAGGAGACGGGCATACGAGTTAAAAATGTGCCTGTAAAATCTCCTGACGCATCACCGATGGATTTCTGTGGTTTTGGTCTCCTGAAACGACGGCTCGGAAGTCGCCGACCAAGAACCGTTGATGGGCTATGGAAAGTGTGTCAGCAGGTGTGGAACGAACTTCCCATGGAGTCCCTCAAACTCAGCCTACTTCAGTGGAAATTACGGTGCCGGGCGATAGTCCAACAACGTGGTTCTCACATCGAACACAACCGATGGTGGCGCCATGGTATTACACCATCGTAACAGAACTGCAAAGTCGTCTCATTTTATCTGAATCAAGGAATCAGTTGAAGAAGGTCTCTCATGGAATCAGTTGAAGAAGGTCTCGTTCAAACCCTGTTCCCATTAGAATTCCTGAACACTCTCACCATATTATGCCGCCGCTTAAGTTACGCCTGAAAGTTGGCGCTCCAGTAATATTGCTTCGAAACATTGATGGTGATCAAGGTGTTTGCAATGGACCAAGACTGCAAATTCGCCAATTTAAACAGAATTACCTCTTAGTAACAATCTTGACGGGTTCCATAAAAGGAAGCATTGTTGCTACCCCAAGGATTCCGTTGATCCCAGATGATGTTGGTCTCCCGTTTAAGCTTCGACACCGACAGTTTCCCGACCAGCTAGCCTTTGCGATGACGATCAACAAGGCCCAGAGTCAAACCGTCCACGAAATTGGTCTCTACCTGCCGAAGCCAATCTTTTGCCAGGGACAGCTATACGTTGCTTTGTTAAGAGCTACTTCGCGCGACAAGATCAAGATTGTGCTTGGATATGACGTACATGAAGACTCGGACACCGTGTGTATTGAAAACAATGTCTACTCAGGCATTGCGTTATACCTCACTGTATACATTTCTCTGAACTTTTATGATTTTTTTCAATGCGTGTGTTGTTAATTCTCAAAATACGTATCTGTTAACTGCTCTGCCTGTTGTCAAGTCATGCCTGTTCCACTGACCCGGCGGAGTCCGGGTATGCCTACTTGTAAACACATATACGTATTGTTATAAGAAATGACGTTTCTACGTACGTCATTTCGACTTACGTCACACTTTCCGGGAACCAATTATGTCTTACTGTATTACGTTAATTACGAATCAGTTAGCAATTCTTGTATAGATGCCTTTCTTCAAAAGGCAATGATTATGAAGTTATTTTCACTTTAATATTGCTTTCCTGTAAAATCGTCTTTGTCATCGTTGTCGCAAATGAGCGATATGCTAGCTCCTGATTTCAGTCATATTGCTCAGTATAATGTCAGTCACCACCTGCAACCAAATGCGGGTTGAAAAGAAAGTTCCGGTGAATAACTGGATTCTCCCGTTATACATTTCTGTTCAGAATTGTATTGACTGATCCTCCATCTCTTCCTCACTCTGAAGTGTTTCCATTCCTATAAGACAGCTGCCATAACTTTCAGAGTTGAGAGTATCTGATTGAACTTCTTAGCTTTTGATGGCGAAGGAGAGTGATTAATATTTGTTTTCGAGCTTAATGTAGGAAGGCTAAATTCGAGATTATTCACTATGTGTGTCTGAGATCTATACACACTGGGTGAATTGTGATATGTAAAGCGGGGCCGCAGATCAGAAACGATTGTGATATGCGAATGAATGCAATCAAGTGAGGTACATGCTCTTTCCAAGCTGCAGGTACAGGGTAAGAACAAGCTGCAGCTGCTCAAGTTGAGCAAAATGGGGAAAACAGCAGACCTGTCTGAGTTCCAAAAAGTAGTTATTGTGGGAGCCCGTATCTCAAAAGGTGAGGTCTCCAAGGTGTTAAATGCGTGGAAACGGAATCACAAGAGTTGTCGAAACGGCAACACAGACAGAGACCGACGTCGTCTGAGACGGATTGTGCGAAAAAACCGAAGGTTTACTGTGGAGCAACTGACGGCAGACTTCAATGAAGGATCATCGCAACCCATCTCCTCCAGAACAATGCGCCGAAAGTTGAAGCGAATAGGGATGGGAAGTCGCATGCCCGTGAGGAAGCCCCTGATCTCAGCAACAAACCGGAAAGTTCGCCTGCAGTGGTGTAAATAACGGTGTGACTAGACAGTAGACGACTGGAAAAAGGTGATGTGGTCGGACGAACCGCGTTACACATTGTTTTGCACCGATGGTCGGCAGAGAATTTGGCGGCAGCCCCATGAACCGAAGGACCCTTCATGTGTTATGAATACAGTTCAAGCTGCAGGAGGAGGTGTCATGGTATGGGCCATGTTTTTTTTGGTATGGCAAGGGTCCCCTGATATTCCTTGACAGTCGGGTGAAAACCAAAGACTACCTGAACATTGTTGCAGATCAAGTCCATCCTGCAATGGTACATTTGTACCCAAATGGTGACGGGTTATTCATGGACGACAATGCTACTGGTCATTTCCACGCAAATGAAACCCTGGTAGTCATTTTTCAAAAGTTATTTTTATATAAAGTTATCATTGCAAGTTTTCTTGAGAAGTTCCAAAATCTATGAAGTTATACTGCTCATGATTAAAATCTAATTATTTATATATTTAATTATCAATTTAAAATGTTTAAAAATTCAGCATGATTTTTATTTTATTCATAGATGTTTCGAAAGCATTTTCCCCACGAATGAATAACCATGGAATTTTTTTTCATATACAATATGGATTAAAAAAAATTTAAGTTACCTGAATTATGGTTAATTTCAGCAATTATGGTGATTTTTATATATAACAATTTTTTTTGTCTCGTCCGTAACGAGGGGGGGGGGGTTTAGAAATTAAGGCGTCGACTACTTAGGTCATTTTGCGCCTTTTACACAAGTTATATCTGTACGCAGCCCGGGACAAGCACAAACATCCATGCCCACGGCGGGATTCGAACCCACAGCCAGGCGGACTCGAGAACTAGAAAGTTTACACCCTAGCCCTCTCGGCCACCTGGCCGGCCCCTCCGTAACGGAAAAGAACTGCTTTTTCCTATAAAAATGCTCCTGGGCTTGCTACAAATTTGTAACTTAGTTTCCTTCTACTAGGGTATTAACAGCACTCAGTATACTAAATTAAATTATTTTAAGTTCTTCTATTTATTTTTATATAATTCAATTTGTCCCGTCCGTAACGGCCGGTTACGAACTTCTATCAAGATGGATTTAGAATCGGCGCTTCATCTACTACTTAGCAAACGATCTTCGTAGAGAACCCATGAATGCTATTATCTCAGACTATAGCAGTTGTGGATTACATATTTAATAACTTCAGAAAACTGAAATTTGATTGCTGTAAAATCGTGGCATTTAAAATGTTTTTCAGTGAATGAACTTCAACAGTTTATAATTTGATAAGACTCTACTAGAAACTTCTGTGCTATGCCACTTACAAACGCAGAAAGACAAAGTAGATGGAAGGAGAAATTGAAAAATAACAGTAAATTATTTGAACAAAACAAGAAAAAGGAACAGGAAAGAAAAAAATTGTCAAGAATTCATAAAAAAGAAGATAACGTCTGAACATGAAAGAAATCAACAAAGAGAAAAAGAGTGCATTCGTAAGCGAAAGTTAAGAGAAAGAAAAAAAGCTGCTAAATCTCAAGCGAAAACGCTCCCAGTCGAGTATTCTCTAACAGGTCAGCCATGGGAAAAGCCATTGCAAGAGCAAAATGGTATTTGCCAGTTAGCCCACGGAAAAAGATAGCTGAAGAAAACTATCAGAATTATTTACTCCACAAATTTTTCATAGTCCAGTGGCCCCTCGCAAAAATGCCTATGATGTTATAAGTGCAGATACCAAGCAGAAAGGTCACGATTTGTACTGTCAAGTCAATATATCTTGTCAAGCACCTGGTTTAAAGGATTTTGCCATTATTCGTGATGCTGATGGAAGAAAAAATAAAGTTCAGAAATGCTACCATTTGCTCACTTTAGGGGAGTGTCATCAGCAGTTCATCCAAGAATTCTCAGACATAAAAATTAGACTGTCAAGTTTTGCTGAACTTCGACCAAAACATGTATGCCTACGCCAAGACCAAGCAATCTTTGTTTGTGTATTTACCACGAGAACGTTCGGCTAATCCTTCAAGTATTCCAGACTCCCTTGGTAACAATGCTTCAGAGTTCGTTTAAATGATTGTGTGTGACGACATGAAAGGAGATTGCATGTTTCAGAAGTGCACAGATTGTCAAATTTGATCAGTTTGTTAAGAGTCTTTCAGAAGAGACTATGAACATGGATATATCGTGCGTGCAAACAGTGGACTAAACCAAACAAGACACAGGTTGTGCGAAATCAGCACAAATCAACAGTGAGAGAAGCCTATGACCTGCTGAAGACTATGCTGACTTACTATCTTTTTCATGTGCATGTGAAGAGGGTGCAAAGTAACAATTTTGAAAATATGAAGAAAAACCTAACGGAAGGAACCCTTTTGATCCAAGCAGATTTCAGTGAGAACTATGCTCATATTATCAGGATGAGATCCAGTCTGCTCAATGGAAACTTACATCTTCTACTTTATATACAGCCATGGTATATTACAGAGAAGTTAGCAATGCCAAAGTATCAAAGGAACCTGTTGTAATTGTTTCCGATTACCTGCAACATGATAAGTTCGCTGTAGCAGTTTTTAATCAACCGATAATTGAAAATTTCAAACCTCTCATCCTCACTTCATTATTAAGAAGATTCTGTGGCAATCAGATGGTGCTGCACAACACTTTAAACAAGAGTACACTCTGTGCAAAATGACGCTCAATAAAGAACCTATGGAGTGGCATTTTTCGGCCACTTCCCATAGGAAAGGATGCATAGGCGGAATAGGAGGCACACTTAAACGTCGTACCAGAGAAGCTTGCAAAGCTAGAAAATATGACCCGCGTACAGCATCTGAGCTCCAGTCTGTAGCACAAGAAATATGCAAGAACATCAAAATAATTTATGAACCTGCGTCAAAAGTCAAAAATGAAGTATCAAATCTAGATAACTGCTGGAGAATTGACGGGAAAATAATATCTTTGGAATTCCGAGAACAAGAAAAGCTCATTGCTTTATAAGGTGCGTTGCAAAAATATAAGAACACCAATGATTTGCTAGATAACATTTATTCAAAACATAATTTTTGTTTGGAAAAATGATAACTGCTATGTCACATGTCTAACATAAGAAAAACAAATAAACAAATGCATCGATTTCGTATTGCAAGTACATAAAATAAATAACTTATAAAAAACTATGATTACTCCCGTTGCAAAATTATAAGAACACCTCTCTCGAAATGAGCGTACATATTCTGGATTTACGTATTTAAACTCAGAATTTGTCACGGATATTTAAAACATCCTGCTTGGAAGGTTTTTCTTTAGAAAATACTGTTAACGAAACAATAATCAGCAATTCGCCATGGCTCGCAAAAAAGCCTTAACAGAACATGAAAGAGGACAAATAACAGCATACAAAGGCCAAGGATTGTCGATGAAAGCAATTGCGAAAGAGTTGAGACGCTCCGTGACAGTGGTGTCAAATTTTCTAAAGTTTGGTAAGCTGTGCAATACGAAGAAGGCAACAGGGCGACCACGGAAGTTCAACCCCAGGCAGCTGCGCAACATTGCCTGCAAGCTGAAGACGGGTGGAACATCACTACAGAAGTTAGCCAGTGATCCAAACATACAAGTTCACAAGTCCACACTGTCCTGTGCCATCCGTCGGACAACCAACCTTCATTACAGAAAGAGGAAAGTGCGGTCATGACTTCAAGAGCACCACAAGAACAAGAGGCTGAACTGGGCAAAGGGAACATGTCAACTGGGGCAACCAGTGGCGTCAAGTTGTGTTCAGCGATGAGAAAAAAAATTACTTTAGATGGACCGGACGGATTTTCCCGCTATTGGCATGACGTGAGAGAGCCGGAACAATTATTTTCAAAGTGACAACAAGGAAGTGGCTCAGTGATGGTTTGGAATGGGTTTGGCTATAATGGCAAAACTAAACTTGCTTTTCCCACTAGGCGAATGAATGCCAGAGATTACCACTCGTTGCCGTTTGAGAAACGAATTGGAGGACCTTTTTGGACCTTTCAACAAGACAATGCTTCCACACACGTGGCAAAGTCTACTTGGGATACGTTCTTATACGACTGTGTGCATACGATGGACTGGGCCGGCATGTTCTCCGGACATTAATCCTATGGAAAACATGTGGGGTATTCTCTGTAGGCGTGTATACGTAAATGGAAGACAGTTTAGCAATATTGCAAACCCGAAGACGTTCATTGTTGCTGCTTGGGAGGAAATCAATGAGACGGTGCTGCATAAACTAGTAGACAGCCTGCCTACACGGATGCTCTTTGCCTCTAGGATTTTTAGATATTAATAAATCAACCCTGCTCTCTCGATTTCCATATGTCTCATTCGGCTACCCAATTCATATCAGAGAAGATTTACTTATAAGTTATTATTTACTTAAACATGTATCTTAGAATACCTATTTCTAAAAAAAAAGAAGAGTGTGCTTAAGACCACACGACCGAAGTGAAAACTTTTATGGCGACTGTAATCGATTCTAAGTAAAGGGTAGGTGAATGATACATATATTATTATGGGTGTTATTACTTGGAGGAATCAGGAACAAGCCAAAAATTAATATTATATAGTATAAAACCATTTATTTTCATTCGTTTTCTCATTAGATCTTTACTTATGCAGGGCGCTTTTGAAAATAATGTAGTGAGATATCTAGCGATTTCTGCACCTTAAAATAAACACAAGTTTCCTCATACGTTTTGTCGAAATTGCATTTCTTAAATGAGTAAACAGCTCGTGAAGTTTGGTTAAACTCCGCCCATAACGTAAACAAAAGCGAATGAATGACGTTAGTAAAACATACAGTTCGTTGAACACTCGCTAGTATGAATGTGCGTCTTACCGCAAAAACCAATCCAGCCAACAAGAAAAGTAAAATGGTTTAAGGAGACTTTAATACTGTATTTCTAGATCATTTATCCACTTGCACGTCTTCCCTAATTTGTTGACAAGTTCATTTCTGAGGTCTAGTAAATACGAATCTTTCAGTAGGCTGTGAGAATGGTCGAGTTTACTGGACAGGTATTTCGCACAAACCTATTAAAGGAACACGTGGTAGTGTTTAGTTTTTTTTTCATGTGCTTTTATTTACGTTATGGGCAGAGTTTAACCAATTTCACGAGCTGTGTACTACTATAAAGAAAGCAATTTCGACAGAACGAAAGAGGAAACTTGTGTTTATTTTAAGGTGCAGAACATCGCTAGGTATCTCACTACATTCTCTTCAAAAGCATCCGGTAGATCACTTCTAGATCACATACAATATATTTGCATTGAAAAGCCCAATGATACTGTAATGAAACCATTAATGATACGATTCCAACACGTACTACTAAACAAATATCGAGTATCATTAATTACTTGTTATATTCACTCATGACACGTTGTTACGAGTTGTTTGATACATTACATGCCATATCTTAGAATTGAAATTTACAACAGTAACACAGGGTGTCATATGGTACCATTAGGGCACGTGCTACTAAACTGCTTCCCACTATCATGATTTATTCGTTATATTTAGTCATGACACGTTATTACGAGTTGTTTGATATATTACATGCCACATTTTAGAATTGAAAGTTACAACAGTAACATAGGGTGCTATATTGTATCAATAGGGCACGTGCTACTAAAGCAATTGCCATGATCATTATTTACACGTTGTTACAAGCGTATTGATATATTGCATGCAATATCTACGCAATAAAAATAACAGTAACATAGGGTGCCATATGATATCATTAGGGCACGTGCTACTAAACCAATTCCAGTATCATTATTTACTCGTTATATTCAGTAATGACACGTTGTCACGAGTTGTTTGATATATTACATGCCATATATACGCATTAAAAGTAACAACAGTAACATAGGGTGCCATATGCTATCATTAGGGCCGAGCTACTACACCACTTCCATTATCATTATTTACTCGTTATATTCAGTCAAGCCACGTTGTTACGATTGTTTGATATATTACATGCCATATCTTAGCATTGAAATTTACAACAGTAACACAGGATGCCATATGGTACAATTAGGGCACGTGCTACTAAACTGCTTCCCACTATCATTATTTATTCGTTATATTTAGTCATGACACGTTATTACGAGTTGTTTGATATATAACATGCCATATTTTAGCATTGAAAGTTACAACAGTAACATAGGGTGCCATATTGTATCACTAGGGCACGTGCTACTAAAGCAATTCCCACCATCATTATTTACTCGTTATATTCAGTCATGACACGTTGTTACGAGCTATTTGATATATTACATGCCATATCTTAGCATTGAAAGTTACAACAGTAAAATATGGTGCCATATGGTAATATTAGGGCACGTGCTACTAAACGAATTACCACTATCACTATTTATTCGTTATATTCATTCATGACAGGTTGTTACGAGCTCTCCACCATGAAACGAGCACTGTTCGCCCTGGCAAACCTAAAGAGAGTCACGTTTACTCCCGCCGCTTACCCGTCCTTTGATGAATTGATTTCAGCTCCACCACGATCGAGCTCTGTTCACTAGCATAGCTGAACAGTCTCGTTTGATATGTTACATTAAATGCCATATCTATGCATTAAAAGTAACAACAGTATCATAAGGTGCCAAATGCTATCATTAGGGCACGTGCTACTAAACCAGTTCCAGTATCATTATTTACTAGTTATATACAGTCATGACACGTTGTTACGAGTTGATTGATATTTTACATGATATATCTACGCATTAAAAGTAACAACAGTAACATAGGGTGCCATATGGTATCGTTAGGGCACGTGCTACTAAACCAATTCTAGTATCATTATTTACTCGTTATATTCAGTCATGACACGTTGTTCGGTGTTGTTTGATATATTATATGCCATATCTACGCATTAAAAGTAACAACAGTAACATAGGGTGCCATATGCTATCATTAGGGCACGTGCTACTAAACCAATTCCAGTATCATTATTTACTCGTTATATTCATGGCGTTGTTCGGTGTTGTTTGATATATTATATGCCATATATATGCATTAAAAGTAACAACAGTAACATTTATTTATTTTTTATTTATTTATTTATTTATTTATTTAATATGATTAAGTAAGATACAACAACGCCCAACTAGGTCCGTTATGGTCCAGGACCGACGAATTAGGGCCTAGTGGGCGCCCATAATACAAACAACAATAGTAAATACAATATGTTTAGTTAGTGGAGAACAAAATGTTGAAATATAATGTACTTTTGGGTTAAGCAACAATGGGAATGCATCGCCAAGAGATAGAATTCTTAATTAGAGTATATAATTTATACAATAAACAACAAAGAGACAAAAAGCATAATAGCTTAACACCATAAACCCAAATGATTATATTAAATTAAGTACTTCTTAGGCATAGAATAAAAGACATAACATTTTAATTGTTTAAGGAAACCAGTGGTACTAGATATGGAGCGGAGCTTGATAGGGAGACAAGCTTAATATTTAATGCCTATGTAAGATAAACATCTTCTACGGTAGTTGAGCTTGGTTCGCGGAAGCCTTATAGCTCGTGAAGAGCTTGTTGGATAACGATGGCTGTCAGCATTTCTAATTAAAGGAATTGGGGTCGAGATCGATAGAACTGCATTGTTAACTTTATACATGAAAACACATATTCGAATGAAATATATCTGATATACTGTATAAATATATGAAGTTCCTATATGAAGTTTAACATATTGTTAGCCGTCCAAGTGTTTAGTTCGGCTAATGCACTATTGAGTGAAGCAATTAATTGGGTGGCATTAGGGTTAGCAGTCATAAACGTCACATCATCAGCGTATAAAATTATTCTAAAGGATGTAAGAGGGGATACAGAAGTAGGTAAATCGTTGATAAATAGACAAAAAAGAAGAGGTGAGAGAATTGAGCCTTGCGGAACTTCCAAAGTTCGTGATAGTTTGTGTGAGGATGTACCAGCTAACGTCATAAAGTAAGAACGGTGTGTCAGGAAATTTTTTAACCACATCAGGGGTGTCCCCCGTATACCATATAAGTGAAATAATTTGTGTAATAAGCCTTCAACTGGAACCGAATCGAATGCCTTAGCAAAATCAATAAATACTGCTGCTACAAGATTATTAGAGGCCATTTCTAGGGATACATATTCGAGGAGCTCATAGCAGGCGGTCTCAACATTTCTTTTGGGGACAAATCCATGTTGGGAAGACGTAATAAAGTTATGATCAAAGATGAACTGTGACAAACGGTTATAATAAAGTTTTTCAAATATCTTAGCAAAAGTTGGTAAAACTGAAATAGGTCGATAATTCGAAAAAGACATATGGTCCCCTTTTTTAAAAATAGGTGTTACTCTTGATAATTTTAACACATCGGGAAATATACTTATTACTAAGGATTGGTTGAACATGTATGCCAGGGGGTAAGAAAGTAAAGAGTGAAGGTCCTTTATTATTTCTGGAAGAAATCCTAACGGATCTGGAGTCAACGATGATTTTAATCCGCGCATAACAGAACTGACCTCTTCCGGAGAAGTAGGAGGTGCAAAAAAACTAGAAATAGAATTTCCGTGACAGGTATTACCACTGCCGGTAGCTGGAACTCGGGAGTCGGAATTATTCGGTAGAAGAGTTTGTAGGAACAATATTAGGGAGGAGCTAGTGATAGAAGTCTGGTTATTAAAAGGCATCGTAGGGGAACTGGAGCCCCCAGTTAAATCTTTTAATACATCCCATTTCTCTTTACTTGATTGGAGTCGAACAAACAAGCCTTCAAAATAATCGTTCTTAGCTTTTTCAATCCGTTTGAGTACAATATTTGACCAATCTTTAAATTGCTTGATATTCGATACAGTAGGAGCATGACGAGACTTAAGGTAGTACTTAATTTTAACTTTTATGGCGTTTAGTAAACCGGGAGTAATCCAGGGTTTTCTTATAGGACCATTTACCTTCTTAATTTTAGAATTAGCACGGTAAGGAAGATAGCTGTCAAATCCATACTTTATGTGCTGCCATATGCTATCATTAGGGCACGTGCTACTAAACCAATTCCAGTATCATTATATACTCGTTATATTCAGTCATGACACGTTGTTACGAGATGTTTGATATATAACATGCCATATCTACGCATTAAAAGTAACAACAGTAACATAGTGTGTAATATGGTATTATTAGGTCACTTGCTACTAAACAAATATCGAGTATCATTTATTACTCGTTATATTCACTCATGACATATTGTTACGACTTGTTTGATACATTACATGCCATATCTTAGCATTGAAATTTACAACAGTAACACAGGGTGCAATATGGTACAATTAGGGCACGTGCTACTAAACTGCTTCCCACTATCATTATTTATTCGTTATATTCAGTCATGACATGTTATTACGAGTTGTTTGATATATAACATGCCATATTTTAGCACTGAAAGTTACAACAGTAACATGTGGTGCGATATGGTAATATTAGGGCACGTGCTACTAAACGATTTACCACTATCATTATTTATTCGTTATATTCATTCATGACAGGTTGTTACGAGCTGTTTGATATATTACATGCCATATCTATGCATTAAAAGTAACAAAAGTAACATAGGGTGCCATATGCTAATATTAGGGCACATGCTACTAAACCAATTCCAGTATCATTATTTACTCGTTATATTCAGGCATGACACGTAGTTACGATTGTTTGATATATTACATGCCATATCTTAGCATTAAAAGTAACAACAGTAACATAGTGTGCAATATGGTATCATTAGGGCACGTGCTACTAAACAAATATCGAGTATCATTTATTACTCGTTATATTCACTCATGACATGTTCTTACGAATTGTTTGATACATTACATGCCATATCTTAGCATTGAAAGTTACAACAGTAACATAGTGTGTCATATTGTATCACTAGGGCACGTGCTACTAAAGCAATTCCCACCACCATTATTTACTCGTTATATTCAGTCGCCGGCCAGGTGGCCGAGAGGGTTAGGGCGTAGGCTTTCCAGTTTTCGAGTCCGCCCGGTCGTAGGTTCGAATCCCGCCGTGGGCATGGAGGTTTATGTTTGTCCTGGGCTGCGTACAGATATAACTTGTGTAAAAGGCACAAAATGACCTTACTAGTCGACGCCATAATTTCTAATAGCCTTATATTCAGCCATGACTCGTTGTTACGAGCTATTTGATATATTATATGCCATATCTTAGCATTGAAAGTTACAACAGTAACATACGGTGCCATCTTCTATATATATAAAGAAGGATGTTTGTGGGTCTGTCTGTGGGTCTGTCTGTCTGTGGGTCTGTTTTTTATACAAATCTACAGTTTTAGTCCGATCTTGATGAAATTTCGCATACATGACCTTCAAAGCATGAGGAAGGTCACTGTCTACTTCAGATTTCGAAAAAATAATAATAATTGATAAAAAATCGATATTCATGGTTATGGCAGGGCATATTAATGAGAAATATCGCATGACCAACAATGCAAGACAAAGTTTTTGCAACAATGGTATCAACACGCAATTCACAAACACTCTGCACGGACCAACAATATATATCTCATGACCAACAATGCAAATAAAAGTTTGTGCAACAATAGGTATCAACAATGGTTTCAACACGCAATTCACCAATAACAATGAGCTCAAAATGATGATGCAATGATAAAGCAATCCTTTCCAAGAATTATAACAATGAACATAAAATGATGATGCAATATGGATAAGTTTCAATTTGTAACAATGCATAGAATTCCTGTTATTCAGGTTTTTCTTAGAAAAGAGAGTTCTTAGTACTTAACAATTTCTTGAAAATCTTTAAAAATGATCAGTAGCTAGAGATAATGAAGAGTTAGCAGACTATTGAGAAAGAGTGGAAAGACGACAGAGAAAGCAAACCTTTAGCTCCGTGCTGTATTGAGCAAATGGGAAGCAAGTAAATAGAAGAATTGGCGACCGCTAGACTACCCAAAGTGATGAAAAGCCAAATTTTGCTTCAACACAGCGAGAGAAGAGTGGAAATTGCAACAACATCAAGTGTACATCTGAAGTAAGATTATCTGAGTAAGAAATTATTGGAGCGATCCATCCATTGTGAGCCTTTAAAAAGATTTTTTTCGAATTTCATTAAGAATTTTTCCTGTATTAATTCTAAGCATTTTCATGTGTTTATTTTTAAGATATTGCAAAATTTAAGTTAATTTTTGAGATTGTTCTGTTTTCATCCAAGTGTAATTATCCCGGGCAACGCCGGGTACCTTTGCTAGTATGGTAATATTAGGGCACGTGCTACTAACGAAATCCAGTATCATTATTTACTCGTTATATTCAGTCATGACACGTTGCTACGAGTTGTCTGATATATTATATGCCATATATATGCATTAAAAGTAACAACAGTAACATAGGGTGCCATATGCTATCATTAGGGCACGTGCTACTAAACCAAATCCAGTATCGTTATTTACTCGTTATATTCAGGCATGACATGTTGTTACGAGTTGTTTGATATGTTACATGCCATATCTTAGCATTGAAAGTTATAACAGTAACATAGGGTGGCATATGGTATCATTAGGGCACGTGCTACTAAACCAATTCGTGTATCATTGTTTACTCGTTACATTCAGGGATGACACGTTGTTTCGAGTTTTTTGATATATTATATGCCATATCTTACCATTGAAGATTACGACAGTACCACAGGATACTACTAGCGCACGTGTTACTAAACAATTCCCAGTATCATTATTTACGCGTTACATTTATTTATGAGATCCTTATACGTACACGTGTCATTAGACCAATTACTATCACTAATTATTCTTATATATTCATTGATGGTACGTCGTGACGAATTGTTTGATATACTACCTGACATATCTGGTTATAGGAAATTTTTAAGGGTGTATCCTAATTGTACCTTTAGAGCACGTGCCATTTGTGCGCGTACCTATTCATTGTATCTCACGTTCCATCTTGTTCGTGCTCTGTCCCATATTAATGGATTGATGAAAACAGAGTGTTGTAAAGTCAATTCGTTTTCAAGTTATTTTAATAATTAATAAACTTCCTACGACTAAAATAAAGAATTCCGAGTTTTCCCGAGTATTACCGGAAAACGTGTCACTTCCGAGCGTGACGGATCAGACACTTTCACTCTCCAGCAAAATTTTGTATAGAAGTTTTCACTTCAAAAAACAAAAAATATATAATTTGCGGGGAGGATAAAAATAGCTCACGTATTTCAGTAAAAAAAGTAGTTTCCACTACCGGAACATTCGACGACTTTCTCAAAAATACTTTGCGCCTCAAGACCTAAGGGGGGGGGGGGGGTGGAGGGGGGGGGGAGCAACTGTAACTATGTCATATACTGGATCATTGTCATCATACACGCCAGTCAGTTCATCCTGAATCTCCTTCGCATTGTTTCCTTTCAAATGCAGGAAACGAATTACAGCACGTACTTCAATTGTCAACTGAGTGCGCCATTTTGTTTTTGACCCTCTGGTGGCATCGTGCGGAGCTATACCGTGGTTTGGTTTTTGTTGTTCTTTTTTTTTTTAAAAAAACCCAACTGTTCATGAACGTACTCATTTATGAAGACATAATTTGGACAAATTTTTTTCTTTTTTTATACAATAATACGAATTTTATGACCTACCCTCGTAATATACAAGACTGATTTTCTTATGAAATTAACCAAATTGAAATTATTATTATTAAAATAAATAATATAATTTGTTATGGCAATTGTTTTTTTGGTCGTAATAATTCAGCCAGACTTGATCTGACTCATTTTTACCAACTACGTAATTCTCAAAATCCAATGTAATAATGAAAACATTTTGGATTCTGCCGAGATACATGCCTATTGCGTGATCATTCACAATACGAAATTGCCTGTGTTAAATGATATATTTCATATGTTAATGATAAGGAAAATCACGGAGCTTGCGTCAACTTAGGGGCAGGATCGAGGAAATCACAGCAGGCTTTATCTCACGTGTTCCCGTTCTTGTTTGATAGATTTGAAATTCAGTTGAGTTAGAATCATGGATTTCCCAGTAATACATAAGAGAGAATTTTTTATGAGGTTCTTTGTTATTTGTAATTTTAATTTCACTCCCAATACTTACATAATTTGATGTGCAAAACACGGTCATCAATCATTGCACGAAGCCTCACCATTCATTCTTGGAAATACTATTCACTATAATGTATTGCTTTCTAATTTTATTTTTTTTATTATAGTAATTAATTAGCTCTGTTTTTCATGGAAGATCCTATAAATTAAATTACTTACATACCGAACAAGACTAAAGCCATATTATCCCTTACCTGTGGCAGTAAATGTACGCGCATCCGATGAGCTGTTGTAGTTCATTGAAAATAAAAATAAATTTTTTTGTCTATGAAATGAAAATTATTTTATTTATAAATTACTCCACTTGAGTAATAGTAAACACTACTCAATTTTTTTCAATAATAATAATAACCTTGCCTTGCAGTGGTGAAAGGGCTCAATAGGAGTATTCTCATAAATTCTCATAAAGCAGTGAGAGTGAGATGCTGGCAGGAGTTTAACTTTTGGCAGGGCCACCCAAACCAGTAAGGACACTTCATTGGAGCGAAACGAAACTTAAGATAACCACAGTGTCTGACCCACAGCGGGCAGCTATTGTATTGGGTTCCATTCCCCATAATAGCCCTAACATATTTTATCTGTACCCTGTTACAATGGAGATAAACAAGATTTATGGTTTTTAAACGCAAATCTCAACTTCATCGGTTGTGTGGCAGTATAATCAGGGCGTAAAGAAAGGCCCTTTTCGAAAAATACGATATAGTCTCCATTGTTTTCTGTACAGGGTGTTGCAGATAACTACAGGGCAGTATAACGGGAAGCCGGCTCGACGTCAAATGAAAATTGGGTAATTTTATCCAAAACATGACATTTTTGACGTTCACCCCCCCGTCCCCGACTGTGGAAACTGCTGGCTGCTGCAGGCCACCTTCATCTCCCTCCATTCTGCCAATGGACCGAGCCGGTCCCTGTAATCGAGCGGGTAGGCTTCACGTTATACTGCCCTGTAGTTATCTGCAACACCCTGTACAGCTCAAACAATATCGCGTGAGGTGACGCAGGCCAATGTACGGCTATCACTACAAGCACAATAATCACAGCTAAAAATTTGCTTTAATTGCCAAATGCTCAATTTTGGGTACCACTTAAGCAGGCTAAACGCCGGCAACATATGAAATGGACAATTGATATAAATAAGTACTCATATAATGTTGTTATCATAGAGCGACATAATGTGAAGCTAATGGTTATCGACAACAAATGTTTGAATTTTATATAGAAATATTATACGTAATGACTCTTCAACAACAAAATATACAAAAATAAATAATTCAATCAAAATTTAACATTTACTAATTTTCGATTAAATAATTTATTTTTGTATGTTTTGTTGTTGAGGAGTCATTACGAATGATATTTCTATAGATCAAATTTTCCTCAACATACATATTTTTAAATGAATTTTTCAAAATGCTTTACACAGATTTACAAGTAAATGCTACAGAACACAGGTTTGCTACCAACGCACGTCTGAATGTCATCGCATAGAATTATCTCAAGCATTATAGATGTGGCGTCGACTTGGGGGGGGCGGGGCCCCTTTTCATCTGACGTCAAACACTAGTCCACAAATCCCAACCGTTAAAAGTTCGTCGGAACGCCCATAGGCCTAGTCGATTCCAATCTAAAACAAAGCAATATAGAAGACGGAAGACGACAGATAATGGACTTCTTTGGATCTTGGAGTTCTCGAGGTCCATAGCTTTTTGCTTAAGAAGGCTATGAAGACAACCAGGTCTCTTCCATATGGATTGACGGAATTTTCATCAAAGAAGCAGCATACAGACTGAAAACAGAACTTTGCCAAGTGTTGTTTAAGACGCTCCCAGAGAGTTTTAGCGTACGGATACGGATAGAATATGTTTGGAATAGTTTTCTCAGTGGTTCATAGAAACATCCAACAGACATCACTACACCCCGTTTTCGAAGTTGCTGCAAATGAATCACTTAACCTTGGTGCAGTAGTCTCCACTGAAAATTAAAAATGTTGCTTTCGAAGGCCAAAGATCTGAAGGCTTTAAAGATCGCTAACCAAGGATAATTCGGATAAAGACAATAGACTGACTGTTGGCAGTAGACTCATCCCAAGTTTTGATATTTCATGACCATTGTACAATCATGCAAATGCAGTACAATTATAATTAATAGTGTAGTATAAATAATTGATGCAGCCTGCATGATACGAAGGGCTGTAAATAATTGGGAGCTCAAAATTTACATTTCATGTGATGTCTTATTATAAATTAATTGAACTTTTATCGAGGGGTCTGTAGTTCTAGCGTCCAGTTTTTGGGAAGTTCTCAACATTAATTATCACAGAGGCATGCACAACAAACATAACCTATAGCAGCCGCTAACAGTTGATAGCAACAATGATATATGCACAGGATTCCCGTAGAATTCCAAGTTGATTGGCATCTTGAGAGACATAATAACAAGACAAAAACTTCCCGCGACGTTAGCAACGAAGAATAAAAGGTTGGAATTCTAGAACGCAGCAGAGTGGGGGAAAAGTAAATGGCAAAGGTAAACCACTCGATGAGATAAAATGCTTGGCTTGAAAAATGATCAGTCAACCACAATGGCGGAGGCTTTAGGAAGACTCTGATAATAGCGGCTAGCAGTGCAGATCCGTTCTATATCAAAACAGTCCTGAAAACTGTTAAGTATATTGTTTTCTTCTCTTGACAGCAAGATTCTGACTTAGAAAAAAATTTACAACACGTTACTGCGAACTGTCGTGCGTGCTACAACAATCCTTTCATCTAACGGTTTACACCAATGCTATCATGATGTTTCAAAGCAAGAAGATAAGCAAATATTCAATGAAAATTTAACTACCTAAACAGCAAATATTAATGATTATAAACTGGAGATGCTCTCCAAGCATAGGTAATGATTTTTCTATTGAAAAATGGAAGGAAAAAGGAATGGTAGAGGCGTCGGCCATGATAGTCGAGGTTCCTGGTTCGAATCCAGGTCGCAGAATTTTTCCTTCCATTTTTCAATCGAAAAAATACCTAAATAGCCTCGCAAGTCCATTTCAACCAAAGAAGAGACAACCTGAGATATTTCTTTTCTCTTTTTTTTAAAGTTGATTTTTTATTTTATTTTTTACTGTTTTAAAAATAATATTTATAAACTAATAAATAATACAATTATCATGTATAATAATTTATATTATCTAGGACTCATTTCTCTTCCAAATAATACAAAATAATATTTTCTTCATTCATTATAAACGATGATAATTTTTTTTTAATCAAAACCTCTATTTCTTTTTTGATTCTGTAGCCTATAATTAACTTATTGTGTTTCACAAATTGGCAGACGCTTTTGTTCGGATAATAAGAGCATGATGAATATTCTGATATCACACTGACTGGAATCGTGGGCTTTTTTTTTTAATTCTTACCCTTTTATCCTCCTTCAATTCAATAAACTTAATTTATGGCTCGACTTTTTTTTTGGCTCCATTCAAAGACTGCTTTATCAACGAGGAACTTTTATGTAGCGATTTTTTTGTTTAATAAATTTCACATGAACATTCTTAAAGAGAGCATTAATTAATTATTATTGATTTTTATGAAATAACATATAGAGTTTTAAAAGAATTTTTTTTCAATACCTTCAGTATTAGAATATTTTCTTCTGTTATTAATTCATTCTTCTTTTATTTAAATTAAAAAGAATATTCCTCCCTCCTATCATAAAAGCTTACTTTTCAAATAAGACAATAATAACTATAAAGAAAAGAATTTCAACTAAAAAGCAGAGGAGAAATATAGAGAAATTTCTCATTAACTAGGATCCCCAATGATCGAAATTCGATCATATTTCTGAGAAGAAAATATATGTGTAATTGTTCTAGCCTCAGTCTTGCTTATTAATAAACTTTGAAGAATGAAAAATAGATAGCACAATAAATATCCAAAATGCTTTGCATGACATTTCTGACACTCCCGATTCATTTCACCGCAATGATAACTTTGAACATTTCTCGGAATAATATTTATAGCACATCTAAAGGTATCTTTTAATATATCTATCGAATTATTATCTAAAGATAATATTTATATTTAAGCTAAATTGTCCCTCCCTATCTCTGTGTCTCCCCCCCCCCGTCCCACTGTGGAAAATTAAAGTCTGTTTCGGACCAAAAATCAATAACTTTTTTGTTACTAAAGAAAGTGTTAACAAAATTTTTAAAAAATAAATAAAAATCAAAAACTTCAAAATTGGTATTTATTTTATTTTTAACTAAAAATATTACTTTCAAAGTGTATGAAAAAACCTTAAAATAGCTAAGAAAACGACGAAAAATACAAAAAATGCTTACCTACTAATTAAAGAAGTATTTTGAATAGTTGGTTAATAACAATTTATTCATCAATATCGGAGGTAATGGCGTGAAAAAATCCTCCAAAGACAATTTTCCAATTATTATTACAACAATTAAAAATGACAATGATTTGAGTTAATTTTGAGTTAAAAAAAACAATAAAAAAGGCGTTGCAAATATGGTGCACAACCTGTTCCTTAATGCTACTTTTTTGAAACGCTTTTTACCTGTGTTAACGTGAACAAATACGCAAACAAAATATATTGTGCACATCTAGAGCACAGGAACTTTCCGACCATATAAGTTTCATACGTATTCGTCCACGTTAACACAGGTAAAAGTCCATAACAAAAATGTGTTGCCGTATTTATATATATATTCTCATTCAACTTATTCGAATGTATTTTAAGAAAGATTACAAACAATTTGAAGACTGCCGTTCAAAATTTATTATACTTAAAATTATAATAAAAAATCTTTTCCTAACAAAAAAACAATTTTGCCAATTTTACTCTTCATGCTTTTATTATGCTTTATTATGATTACCTGATTTATACACTAATAAATATTTTGAAAATACCTTGCTCATAGCAGTAAATGTACGCGCAACCGAGGAACTGTTGTTGTTCATTGAAAATAAAAATGAAAATGTTTGTCTATGAAATGAAAATTATTTTATTTATAAATTACTCCACTTGAGCAATAATAAAAACAAAATTGTATAAATTCGGTAATACAAATAAAAACAACAACAACAAAAAAAAAACACAACGCATTATCCCTCCCAAAACTAAAGGGCAATAAAGATATAAGCACACCCGTCCAGGCCGTTTTATCGAAGCCTAACAGGGTTTCTGGCACGTATGCTGCAAAAGGAGACCTTACAAAATGGTGAAAAGATGCCGAACGGCTGTGCCCGAATATTTATTACCCTCTAGTTTTGAGAAGTACAGTATAATCCATTTAATACGAAAACGCTTAATTCGAAATTTCGCTTAATACGAAATGATTTCCTGCCCCAACCCCCCTCAGTGAATTTTACATGTTCGCTTAATATGAGACGTTTTTTATATCAATTTCGGATAATACGAAATAATTTTTAATAAAATTTATAGAAAAATGCAACTAAATTTCTTAATTCGAGGAAATATACAGAGGCAATTGAAAATATTCACGGATTGAAAATATGCTCTCGTAAGTGTAGTTTAGACAGCATGATAAACAGGGTGTCCAAAAAGTCTGGTAATATGGCAGATATCTCAAAGCTGCCAGGTAGGCGAGATCTGATGAGTGTAGTTTATAGGTAATAGGGGGGGGGCGAATTCATTGCCGCACTCAAATTTGACCTTGTCCCCCAAATTTAAGGTCATCCATTTCCTAACTCGAAAAGTATTAATGAAAGAGAAAAATTTCCGATTGCTCCCCTGTAGAGCAACACCACATTAGTCTAAAAACAATTTTTAATCACACCCTTCCCCTTGAAAGATTTTGAGAAAATGGGCATTTCGTAGACAATTTCATAAAGATTGCCCTAATGACAAAAGCATCCGATAATGATTCAAAATGATGACTTTTGGTGAGTGAGTGTATATACGTCGGCTAAAGTTTTAGAGATTGCCTCAAATATTATTTGCATCACGATTCCAGCAGATACTATAGTGTCATTTATTTTCAGTATGATTGGTTAGCACCAGAATAATCACGAAAGAATTTCTTAGCTTCAGTAAAATGATAGGTATGTCTAACCCGAATATCTGGGCATCATTTCTTTCCTATATCCACTTTGGGCGTTCTCGCGAGATATAGAGTTATAGAGTGAAAGAGTTATTACACTATATTTAAAGAAATGTTTAAATATTGTTGAGAAACTGCTTTGCAAATAATTTTCTGCAAGATTATTACGAAAAGTTTAGATTTAAGCAGCGATAGAGGAGAAACGTCTATGGAAAATTATTTTAAATTTCCGGTCCAAACATCTTTTAAAATACTATCATAAATCTAGATAACAAAATAAATACAGCTTTCATTATTAAACACAGGTAAAAAAAAATTCAACTCCCTGGAAAAATGGGGGGGGGGGGGGGGATTGGTAAAAAACTATATTTAAAAGAATCTTTTTAGAATTACATATATCAGTCATTTGAACTTTTATTACGAAATTTTCTAATTGGTTTCGAAAACATTTGCGATGAAAAAAACCCATTCACTTCTTTCGTTTTCCTGTAAATCATTCTCGCACTAGGAGAGTATTCCTTGAAAAGCGGAAGGAAAGAGTTTGAAACGGTTTATTCAAATAAAAAAAAATTCTTAAAATTCAACTTTCAAAAATTTCGATTTAACACTGAAATTTCTGATTAAACTTAATCAACTGTGTGGCTCAGTCGCATTAAACATGCAATAAACATATTAAAAGGTTAGACTAAAACTCATTTCATCAAGGTGAATACACGAATTTCGAATATTAGGCCGGATCAATTTTCGCTCGGTTCAACAAGGATCGTGGTGGATGCTATGGCTCCTCGAAAATTGTGCTCCGGATTCAGTTTTCACTGCTAGGGAACCAGTTCACGGAGTTGTTGAGTTACTGAAAGACGAGCGAAAGCGACCTAAAATTTGGTCAATGGAAGATAATTCTTCTATTATGGAGTGCTTGAGGGGAGGGGGGGTTACAACAGCGTTACGCAGCGTTACAGAGGTGTAGAGAGTGATCAGGCCTAACGTTATGTAACACTTCTTTTGAGATTATACATTACAGTTGAACCGACTTATAACGAATTTTTAAATGTTCTCAATTTTGTTCGTAATGATCTTTATATCCGACAAAGAAAAAACATCCAATTGTATGCTTTTCAGTGTTTATTTAATACCAAAAACTAGAAGTCCCTCTTTCTCCTTCCCAGCTGCTACTGTGAACTAACCCAATGCCAAATGTAGACACGAATTAATATTTTTAAAAATTGTGTAATTGCCCATAAATTGATTCTTTAAATGGGTATTTTCGTCATACCCGTTATAACCGGAGGAAGTTTGTACAGTTTAAAGTTGTTAGGGATTTGAATTATATTCGTTATAACCGCTATTTCGTTATAATCCAGTTCGTTAATGTGGGTTCTACTGCACTTGAGACTAAATTTGTAGGGTGGTTATATTTATCAACAAAGAATTGAGAAGAGTTACTTTATTTTACTTTTCATGCTTTTTATTTAATTATAGAATTATTGTTAGCATGACCCACAAAGTCTATGTAATGTTGTATGATCTTTTATCCGAAATTCTAAAAGAATTCATTTTTACGAAGAGTCGAGCGTCACTTATAAGAGTAAAAAATTTTGCAAGACTTCAAATTAATTGTGACCCCGTACTAGAACTTCATAAATAAACAGAAATTAGAGTCATATGAGTTATGACAGTTACAAATGCTTATCATTACAGCTCCCATTATGAATTTCCTTTCATAAATTCGAAATGACTGGCTGCATAATCATATCGATATTTATCAGAAATTACTGCTACTAATAGTAACATTTGCTATAGAATCATGGCTACCGGTAGCTATCGGACGTTCGTGAACTTTAGGGGAGATGGTACGGTAAAAATTCAATGCGTAAATGTAACCGGACTAGCCATAGGCGTAGCCAAGGAGGAGCAGGGGGGAGGGCATTTTTACGCTCCTAAATCAAGAAACCCTATATAAAAATACTTGATTTTTGTTGAAAATAAGAAGTACACGGCGAAACTTTGGAGTAAGATGGAGCTAATATTTGGTGCACTTTTCCATATACTTTTATTACAAATATATTTGACTTGGCCCCTCTCCTCCGCCCCCAACGTAAATCCAGAGGTGAATTCGCTACGGCTAGGTGGGCTAGCCTAGCCTTTTCCCTGAACGCGTTCGCTAGGCTTGGCTAGCTCCGCTCGTCCGTAACCAGCTAGGCTTTTAAGCGAGCTTCTCAAAAGTTGGCTTCGTTGGTCATTTTCAAGATGGCTGCGCCCACTGACGCAAACGTTCATGAAACTATGATCGAAATACAATTCTTTGTCAATGGACATGAATTTATTTTACACAACAGCGACGAGATATTTACGGCTAAGTCAAGAAGAGTTTGTAGTACGGTATTGAATATTTTTTTACTTCTATATGACTAATAAAATGTTTAACTTTTATTTTGAGATATTTAACTTGTTGTTGATTTTATTATTGGAATTAATGAACAATTAGAGCTTGCAACAGAAATTAATCAAAACAAAGCAGAAATTTTGTATTCTTTCCCATTTTTTCACCCTTTTTTTCATCCCTTCATTGTTTCTCTTCGATTTCCATCTTCGATGGCTAGGCCTTAGTCTAGCAGTGGGCCTAGAACGTTCATATACGCTACGGCTAGATCGCAGTGAATCACGTGATGACTAGGATGCGATATCTCTAGCCATAGCGAGCCGGCTACCTTCCTGAATTCACCTCTGGCTTCGCCCATGGGGCTAGCTAATATCGTCGCGCTACTTGCGTTAAATGTTGTGATTTTGCATCCGTGCCGATAAAACAAACTTTCGCGGTTACAGTTCTGTCGCAGTTATGTTTCCTTGCTTTATGTTTTGACTTTGTTTGCAAATTTCAAATAAACATAACACAGGCTGTTTTTTTTCACTTTGAACATTTCACATATTGTGAAACTTCTTCAAACATTTATTAATCGTTTAGACACATTGCAGGATTTTCGGGTAACTGATGGCTTGGATTCTATTTCCTCCACGTTGCGCAGTTCACATCGTCCTCAATTTTTACTCATTGAAGGCTAATTAATGCCTCTTGTTGCAAGCTTGATATCATTTGGTAATTTGAAATTTTTTTTTCCTGTTTTCTTTTGCATTTTTTTTTTTTCCATTCTTCATTAGAAAGCCATCTTTTAACCATCATGGAAAGATGAATAACTCACTCGGTCATATGTAAAAAAGTATTATTTCTATCTTGTCACAAATATTATAACGATTTTATAATTGATACTGTTACTCATAAAATATTTTTATTCAACTGCTGTTGAAAAGCTTAACTTGCCTCTGTAACTTAAAAATGTCTCTGCTATACTTTCTAATAAAATAAATTGGGACAATAAACAGTTTTGAAAATCATTGAGTGGGGGAAGGGTCCAACGCAGCACATCCATTTACGTTTCTTTTCATCTCTTTTGTTAAATTTCAGATGTTTGATTGGAGATGCAGGATATCCTTGCCTTCCTTATTTGCTGACATCGCTGAGGAACCCTGTTTCACGCGCCGAGAAAAAATATAATCAATCGTATATTATCACCCGAAATGTGATTGAACGTTTGTTGGGATGTGGAAGCGCAGTTCTGTACAACAAACGTCTAGTGCACTAGGAAGAAATTTCTCGAGGACGAGTTTCAAGTGGTTGACAATGAGGAGGAAGAGAATGATCACCCAATTGTGCTTCCAAACAATCATGTTCGTGGCAACTATGTTCGAAATCGAATAATTAGCCTTTTCACCTGTCGACAGGTGGCGCCACTTGCGCATGCGCAATGCACGTGTTGGTTGGCAAAAAACGAAAAAAGTGCTGGGCGATTATCATTTTTTGATAATCGAACTTATGGTAATCGAATATAAGAATTACTCGATTAATCATCGATTTTATTAATTTAAAAAAAATTTTTTTTTTTGGTATTGGCATGTTAGCTGGCAAATTAGCATTAAAATTACCAGTTTTGTCTACATATACAAGATATTCGTTATAATGAGTTATCATTGTCCCAAAGTTATTTGGCATAATGAAACACCAATGAAAATAGTAATTTGGAATAATTTTTAAGTATTACAAAGCAATATATGTGAATGGGCTGAATTTTTTTAGCAAGTAAACCTTTCTTAGGGTACATAAAATATTTATTTTAATTTATTAAAAAATATTGTATAAGCACATATATTTAATTGACACGGAAAAGTTAGCTCATTTAATAAAAAAAAAAAAAA
>JAHWFO010025891.1:259452-275148 GCA_023313115.1 Rhysida immarginata
AAAAAAAAAAAAAAAAACGAAAAAATTGTTGGTCAAGCATCAGTTGGTCAAGCATCAATTGGCTGGTCCGATTTGGATGATTTTTTTTTTGTTTTGTTTGATTTTTTATGCTGAACAAGTTTTCAATTGGGTTTTTTTCTCTATCCCTTACGGTTTTTGAGATAAATTTTGAATGTGTCCTAATTTGCATATATGGGATGATGAAAAGTGCACCATGGGATAGGCCACCCACAACTTCCTATTCATTGGATTCATCAAAATTGACATATCTGCTTCGGTTCAAAAAATAAAAGGGGGGGACAGACTTATGGACCACCCTGTATAATGTAGACCTGGATAAAGTTGTTTATTGCCTTAAAGGAGTTCCACAGGGTTGTCCTCTATCTGGTCATCTTTTCTGTTGGTATATAAACGATGTTTTCCAGCTAGATTTAGTTGGGGAGCTATGGAGTTACATGGACGATTTATTTGTTGTATATAGGGGAATCAGAATGGCTGTACATTGTCTACAGTATTGGTTCGAGAGAGATTTTCAAATTTTAAAATACTGGGCAACAAAAAATGAATTAGTTTTTAATGAAAAGAAAACGAAGAAATGTGTTTTTTAGGAAAAACGAGGGAAACGTGGAATAATAGATATCGGTGGGATTAAAACTGATAACAGATCGCTGTTCTTTGATCAACTACATGAGATCGAGGTTAAGATTTTAAAATTTCAATTTTTGGCAAAAAAAATAAGAAAATTTTTGGGCATAAATGACAAAATTTTGTTCGTTAAAAAAAACTTGTGCGCTTATTTCCAATACTATGGTTGGGTTTGGACCTCTTGTGATAAGTTTAGGACACATAGGGTTAAAATTGGGTTTAATAGGGTTATAAGAATATTGTTCCGACTTTCAAAATTTGATTCCATAACTGCTCATTGTAACCACTATGGACTTTTATCTTTTAATCACTTTATAAAATATATACAGATTGTTAGAATAAGTAAATTAATTAGGATGAGAAATGCCAATAATTGTTTATGTATGAACTGGTTTAGAGATAATGCAATAATGAGAAAGAGTGTAAGGGGTAAATTTAATTGCCCAATAAAATTTGTTAAGTGTACCATTTTTCCTTTTAGTGCCATACAAGAATGGAATTCCTTGCCGGACAAGCTAAGAATTTTGTGTATCGATTGTAAACATATAAGATGTGGCAACCAATGTAAACATTTTAATAACGGTGTTATAGATTATATTATAAAATAGTTATATTTTTTTGTATATTTTGTTGCGTCCCCACCCCCACTATGTATATCATATAGTTGTCAGACTTATTGTCCTACGTTCGAAGTGGGTGAGCGCTAGGGTTCGGGACCGATAATTGGAAATAAAACCTACTACCACTGTGATTAGGTACCTATAATTTATTTAGTTTAATAATCTTACATCAACCACATCCAACATTCCTCTTATAAATACTAAAACTCGCTATGACTAATGGGCCCATGAAATTTGCATGCTGCTAATCAAAATAGGTTAATATATTCTTAATCAACCCCCAGCGACTTAACCCAGCAAAGCCGGCACCTTGGCTCACTAGATTTAGTGACAATTGACCACTGTAGGTTTGGGTGTAACGATATTTATACTGCTAGCGATTTGGGTTTGCTCTGCCCATTCATGACCCGAATCAAATATTCCGAAAAATTAGCACTCGATAGCGCAACGTCACTCCTTTATTATTGCAACTAAAGGGGGGAGAGACAGTGACCCCTCTTGGGCAATCATGAATGGGAGATGGTTACCCACTGGCAGTATCGATCATTCGGCTATCCATATTTAGCATCGTGAGCGCATGTGCCAGGTTCGCTAGTCAGCTTAAAACTAAATATATCCTGCTTTTCCCAACCATAAGTTTATCAATAACTAGTACAAAGTGCTTAAAAAATTCTATTATTTTTTGGCGAATAGTCTTTTATCGGCTTGCCGTGCACTCGGAGATCTATTATTGCGAACACATTCAGTTCAGTCTGATTAAAGTTCTGTACAGGTGTGACATCTGTTAATCCTCATCTCGAAGTCGGGGCTCCTGCTGCATTGGTATATACGTTACGCTCCTCATAATTCAGTTTAAATTGAACACTAAAGTTTAGCAACTAAATTGGGACGAACTCACCAAATCTTCGCATGTAGCCACACTAGTTATTCTCCCAAATAATCTGCTCCATGGATACTACTCCGTTCGGCGTGACCAACTGTCCTTGGCTGGTTCGCACGGCTCATCATTCGAGGTTCCACGGGCGTTCTCGTTCCTCAGTCCATTTCACTCCGATATAGCCATATGTCGTGAATCAAAATGAAAAGGCACATTGAACAATGATTAACTATGTGAAAGAAAATAATGTCAATTAGAGCATTTGAAAGGAAATACTTATGCAATGTCGTCCAGCTGCTACGAAAATGCCGTCGTATATTCTTCTTTCCGAACGCTCATTAAATTTCTTCACAATATCGGGGTGGCTTCTTGAGGCGGCTTGTGTGAACGTTCCGTTTTCAGAACATAGAATGGTTCCATTACGAGTCGTTATGCTCTGGACTATTCTTTATCACTTATATTTCCAAAGCTTCCTTGATCAACCAGTATATCGAGAGGAACACAAAAGTCAAAATACATAATCATAAACATTTTTTTTTGTTAACAAAAGCGTTGACACGCTCATCGTTTTCTTCGAAAACGATCTCAACAATCCCCCGTTGGAAGCTGAGCTATATTCCGGGAAAGCATCCCAACAATTCCCAGTCCCAACAGAAGACCATTGTCGATCGCTCACGGCCTTAACCCCTCAACCAACAATAAAGATAACTTAATTAAACGCTAAACAATCACACTCATACAACGACACAGACTTAATAAAACAACAGTAAATAAAATAAAACGACAAATAAACTAATTATGAACGCACCCACTCCCACTTAAACGAACAAACGTGACTTCTTCTTAACCTGAACGTCACAATTTTATACTGTACATACCACTGCGTAGTGAATAAAGATTAATAAAAAAAAAGATTAATAAAAATAAATATACACCAAAGAAAAGAAATGGCTAAAAGAAATGGCACGAATTGCAGATTTTACGCCAGCTGTATCAAACATCTCTCTGAAATACCTTGTTCCACCAGCCACATCCATTCCATCGGAAAGATTGTTTTCCGAAGCCGAAGCAACAATCACAAAGAAAAGAAGCAGTTTGGGTCCCAAATGTGTTGAAAAACTATTTTTAATGTTTTCCGTGGGTTACGAAAAATTACTGAACGCTTAAAATTTATAATAAGGGAATACAGTGTGGAAATTTAACAAATAAAGTTGTACACTTTTAAATGAGCTAACTTTTCCGTGTCAATTAAATATATGTGCTTATATAATATTTTTTAATAAATTAAAATAAATATTTTATGTATCCTAAGAAAGGTTTACTTGCTAAAAAAATTCAGCCCATTCACATATATCGCTTTGTAATACTTAAAATTTACTCCAAAGTACTATTTTCATTGGTGTTTCATTATGCCAAATAACTTTGGGGCAATGCTAACTCATTATAACGAATATCTTGTAAATGTAGACAAAACTGGTAATTTTAATGCTAATTTGCCAGCTAACATGCCAATACCAAAAAAAGAAATTAAAATAAAAAAATAAAATCGATTATTAATCGAGTAATTCTTATATTCGATTACCATAAGTTCGATTATCAAAAAATGATAATCGCCCAGCACTTTTTTCGTTTTTTGCCAACCAACCCGTGCATTGCGCATGCGCAAGTGGCGCCACCTGTCGACACGTGAAAAGGCTAATTCAAGAATACTGAACATCTTGAGTTACGTTTAAGCTAAATGAATCCCCATCATTCTAGATTTCGCTCAATCAAAAGGAATAGATTTGTTTTTGCTACCCCACAGAGGAAGATAAGTTTTCATTTTAATTTACGAGAAATTTACGAGTTTTCATTTTAATTTGCTACCCCCTCGTATTTGAGAAATTGAGCATTTTGCTTCACTCTTTACTTTCTAAATTCTATTTCCTTTTTATTGAATAAAAAGGTTCTTGAATAAATTTGCAGAAGTACTGAGTTTTTCATATATATACGTACTAGCTGAAATACCCGGCGTCGCTCGGAGAAAAATATAGTTTTTTTTATGTTTATGTATACAGGATAGCGTACAAACATGGGGGGTGATAGAGGGATCAAATCTAAGCAACATTTCCCTATTTCATTTTTTTCTCTGGGTATTGTTTTTAAGATAAAAAATGTTGGGCGTTGCGTAGACGAAGTATGCCACTCAACCCGTAATTCTGGACCACGCCAAAATCATGGTCGATCATGTAATAAAAGGAACAAAACCACATGTTACATTAATGTGACTTGTTTTTATGAAACAGGCAAATGTTTTACAATAAGTGTTCTAGATTAATAAATGGAAGGTCTTAAGAGGATTTTTTTTTCATTTTTTTTTTTCACGCCAAACCTCAGATGTTGAAATTAATGATGAAAATAAGAAAATAAAATTCCGCAGCTTGGGTACGAACCAGGAAGAAGATTCTTGGTTCGAACCCAGGCTGCGGAATTTTATGTCCTATTTTCTTCAATAATTTCACCATCTGAGGTTTGGCGTGGAAAAAAAAAGAAAATAAATCCTCCTAAGATCTTTCATTTATTAATCCTTAACGATTATACGCAGTAGGAAAGATATTCCGAGCCTGCGAAGTGGGTACTGATCCAACCAGCCCTAAAGACATGTAGATAGCGTTAATGCTTCCATGTCCACAGTGGCGCAATTGGTTGACGCGTCTGCATGATGAGCAGAAGGTTCTTGGTTCGAACCCAGGCTGTGGAATTTTCTTTCCTACTTTCATCAATAATAAGTTTTCTAATTCACTCCCTCTGGCATGAATGCATGCTTCACAACGTCGACGCATGGGCTGACGTAAACAGTTCAAAAGTGCCTGGTTCTTATCGAATCTGGTCCGCAGCTATGGCGATTCCGGCTACCAGTTCTTCATCGGATCCCAGTGGTGTCTCATATACCAATGTCTTTAAGTGTCTCCACAGATTCCAAACAACTGTTTCCTGCAGGTAGGATTTCAACATTTTTTATCTCAAAAACAATGCCCCAGAGAAAAAAATGAAAGAGGTAAATGTTGCTTAGATTTGATCCCTGTATCACCCTCACCTAGAAGCCGAGAAAAATATACCTGCCAAATTTCAAGTTTGTAGGCTTCATAGTTCTGGATATTTTGTAATAAATGAATGAATGAGTGAGAGTATACATTTTTCGCTCTTTCTTTTATATAATAGTATTTTCCCCTCCTGAAAAAATCCTCGTCGTCCTCGGCCGGGATCGAAGCCACATCTACGGGCATCAGAGCAACACCACCTAGACAGAAGGCCTGATAACGGAAACGTCATACACTGTTACATCATCATTAGTCGACCATTGTTAATTCTATTTCTATCAATAATGAAACCTAAATTTGGTCGATTAGTGATGATGTAACAATGTATGACGTTTCCGTTATCAGGCCGTCTATCTAGGAGGTGTTGATCAGAGGCGATCACGCAACCCCTGAGCCATCGAGGCCAATAAGGAAAAGTAAAGTTGTCTGCTTGACAGAGAGTAATGCCCACGCAAATGGCCAGAGAGCGCCAGTGAAAAAAAAATCACGCTTTAAACAATGGAGTTTCCCATCCTGTATTTCTTCATCCATGACCATAGCCAACACCTCCTAAAGAGAAGGTGTTGCCATAGCCAAAGTAATTTTATGGCCTATTGTTGCAGAAACTTTGCTCTGCATTGTAGGACATGACATACATTGTTGGTCCGCGCATATCGTACGCTCATGTCAGACAGACAGATCATGCAAAAGATTATTTTTACCCTCTACCTTTTGGGCCAACCTGACACTCGGCACATGTAAATCTTACCCTGAACCTAACGAACATCTGGTGCAAGTATGAACTCAAGAGGATAAGTGGTTCAAAATTTTTAAGGACATTTACAAACGCACCCTGAATTTTGATATAGACCTTTCCATTGAAACCGAAACTGGAGTAACTGCACAGAAGCAGGACAGTAAAAAACTTGCGTTTCCTGACTTGAAATGTGCAAACTCCAATGACGTATATTTAAAGATAGACTCCGAAGCAATTGTTGTAACTTGAAGCAAATTGGGAAGCTCCATGACCAGAACTGTCATGGCCGAAAGTGAGTGAAGATGATGCAAAACACATGGCTAAACATGAGAGTAGCTGATTAATAATTCTTTTACACGCCGATCACGGAGTGATAAGTTTATCTTATGGTTTACTTTGTATTTGAATTATTTTATTATATTTTATAAACAATTTTTCGATGATGGTTTCAATTTCAATTTCGTTTCGATCGTCTTTCAGTTATGCATTTGCATTTTAGTTACGTATATTTGATTTATGCTCGTGGAAAATGATTCCTGGTCCTTTTTCGTGTCTGTTTGTGAGAACAACTTTGAGGAATGGTTTTGAATTAATTATTTCTGGGGCCCAAAATTTTCAAAAACAAAATTTTCAAAAACAAAGCAGCCAGACAGCTAATTATTCCACGGCTCACTCCTGCCCAGAACTGTCACTTTTTGCCGCCTGTTAACATTAGGATTCGGAGTCTATCTTTAATATACGTCATTGGCAAACAATACTACACATCCGGAGGAAAACGGAAGTTTTTTTGCTGTCTTGCTTCTGCGCAGTTAGTCCAGTTTCGGTTTCAAGGGAAACGTGTATATAAAAAAGATAAACAAACTCTGGTGCCATCTCTTGAGTAAACAAACAAACATAAACCAAGATATATGATTTTTACCCCTTCCCCCCTCACTTTCGGGACATGTAAACCTTACTCTGGACCTAATGAACATATGTTGCGAATATGAGCTCAATCGGATAAGTGGTTCAAAAGTTTTTAGAACATTTACAGACGCACCCTGAGCCTGAATTTTTATATATAAAGATTTCCATATTTTGTGAACAAAAATTAAGCAAAAACTGTGGAATGGAACACAAGGAGAACCAAAGTCACAATTTCAAAAAAAAGTAAAGAAATAAAAAAAAACATTAATACAACTTAATGTTAGTGTCATAGGTTTTTTTCGATTTTTCATGACGGTGGACATATGTTGTTTATATTCAATTAACCAGAAAAGTGCGAGCATGTGCTCCTGGACAGTGCTCTCGTCGTATGCAATTTCTTTGTAACCAGTGCGTGAGCACGAGCTCCAACATGTTGACTCATTCTTTATATGGCTGTATGTCTACTGTTTAGAGCTTTGAATTCAACAGAGCTGGAATTAAATTCGTTGAATAATCAAACATCTTAACAATCAAACATCTTAACAATCAAACATATCTTAACAATAAAACACAACTTACATTGTTAGTTATTTTATTTCAACAGTATTCTTAATTGTTGAAATTTTATTTCATTTTTATTTCAACAGTATTCTTAAATGTTGAAATTATTATTTCAAAATGACAAAAAACGTTTCTTGTATGGGGACCCTCTTGTTTTTAAATATTTTACATTTTTTATTATTTGTTCGACAGCCGCCATAATAACACATATTCTGTGAAAATTTCAACTGGCTACGTATTACCGTTCAAAAGAGACAGTCCTTAAAAGATCGGACGGACAGACAGCGGAGTCTTAGTAATAGGGTTCCGTTGTCACCCTTTGCGTACGGAACCCTAAAAACGGAACTTTCTTTCTGGAAAGCCCTCGTAGATTAAAAACCAAATAAATTCGTGCAGAGCTAAATAACTGATGAATCTGCGACAAGAAAATAAAAGAGCAAGAAGATCAGTAGCAGCCTGATTATGAGTTATGATCTAGAAAACAAGAAACATGCAGTGATGATGGAAGAGAAGAAACAGTGTTGTGGCCATTGCTCAGATAATCAAGCAATCGGGTTCAACAGAATACTTGATTCCAGAACCAGCATTGTTTTTACAGGGTACTTGAAAATAGTCATGAAGCAACCACAAATAAAATGGTGACAAGGAGAAAGCTCTGAAAATTGGAAAGAATTTGTGGGAAAACAACATAAACCATAATGTTAATGTAAAATAGATCGAGTAGGTTGGGGAAAAAAGCAAAGGCGTCTAGCATGAAAGAAATGTTCAAGAAATGTAGAGCACCGTGAAATTAAGGTAAAATCGCTGTCAAGTTTACATTTAAGTCTGGCCTTCAATTAAATCAGGTTTTAAAAACATCAGAAAATGAAAAAATGATTAACAACTAGAAGGCACATATCTAATCCAGATTTAAAAAACAAACAAAAAAAAAACAAAGGATAGAGAACTACCGAGAATGTGAGTAACAACACTCCAAAGGGAAATAACATCAATACCTCTTGACCACAGTCATGTCATCAGATCCAAGTGAACGCAAAAAACACGTGGATTTGTTGTGATAGTACAACGCCAACGATCTGGTCAGTCGTCCCGCCCGGCATCGAAGTCGTTTCTCCCGATGAGAAGCTAAACGTATAAAAAGCTAGCCACGACTTTTTCTAGATTTTTAATTATTTCTCCGTCTGTAATTAACTGAAACTGTCCCGGTCACTCGGTCTGTAATGAATGACATGTAATCTTGCGGCATCAAGAAAAGAATATTTTCCACGGAGGAAAAATAGATATTCCCCTAGTTAAATTCTTGGTGGTTTTGCCTTTTTTAAAATCCAAACACACCACAATTTCAGTGCCTCTTATCCCTAAAAGTTGGATCAATTGAAAAAATCTCATCCCCTGCCCTTTATCGAGTGGGTAAAGTGAAAGGTATGGCTAGCTAATGTAGACAAAAACAGAAAAACTCATTAGAAACTTATTAGAACTTTATTACTTATTAGAAAACAGTACATTTGAAATTTCATAATGTTTTTCCTAGGAGGAAAAGCCCGGTGGAGTTTATTAGCTTTTCAGGGTAACGACTCATTCATTCTCATTAATTTTCCAAATGTAGACCCTACTGTTTTCTAATAAGTATGGTTTTTGTCCACATCAGCTAGCCATACCTTTTACTTTACCCAGTCGATAAAGGGGGCAGGGGATGAGATTTTTTCACCGGGTTTTTTGCTAAATCCACATTTTACATGATGCTCTACAACTTTCTAAATAACACATGGGTTCTAACCCCTACCCCTACAAAATTAAGACTTTCAAAATTTACCCCTTCACCCCCAGGGACGCGAAATGTTTTTATTCTGAATTAGGGAACATTAAAACCAAATAATCAATATTCATTTTCCCCCAATCTGTTTCCCTTGAGTCGTTATTTGGACCTAAAGACGGGACACCAATTATGAAACACCCTGTATATAAAATTCATTTTCCGTTTGTTGTTTGTTTGTTTTCCCACCGGTGGATTTTGCCATTGGATGAGGCAATTAGATATAACCTTCGCTTTCCACCAAGGCCTTTTCTCTACAGTTTAGAAAGTCACGTGCCGTCACTATAGCAAAGTCCGAGGCCTACGAGATAACAAGGCCTGAAGTATAAAAAAGTCACCTGACCAGAGCAGTCCGACTAACAATCAAACCTTCATTGTTTTCAACAAACGAAAAAATACTGACTGTTAAAAACCAAGACTGAAACAATGATGGTTACATTGTTATTCGGACTTCTATGGTCAGGTGACTTTTCCGCTTCCGGGCATGTCTGTTTACTAGAAAAGACAACTAGAAGAGTCAACTAGAAAGACAGGCCTGGACGCGGAAAAGTCACCTGACCATAGAAGTCCGAATAACAATGTAAGCGTCATTGTTTCCATCTTGGATTTAAACAATTAGTATTTTTTCGTTTGTTGAAAGCAATGAAGGTTGGATTGTTGGTCGGACTGCTATGGTCAGGTGACTTTTCCGCGTCAGGGCCTTGTATTTCTCGTTGGCCTCGAGCAAAGTCGTAGCCAACGAGAAAGACAGGCCGGGGCACTTAAAAGTCACATGACCAAAGTAGATCTAGCAACAATCCAATTATCATTATTTCCATCTTGGATTTCAACAATCAGCGTCTTTTCGTTTGTTGGAAACAATGAAGATTGGATTGTTGCTAGATCTACCTTGGTCATGTGACTTTTGAGTGCCCCGGCTTGTCTTTCTAGTTGGCTTTGAGCAAAGTTTGGTCCTATTTTTTCTTTGCTCGCTAGATGGCGCAAAGGATAGTGTAGTGGGGAGATTTCTAAGGCTTTCATCCTATAGGATAAGTGTTAAAAATCGCTGAAATAATTTCAATTTAATTGATTTGGCACCTCAACATTTTAAACTTTAATAAATAATTAATTTTAATCGTTATCATTAAATAATGATGAAAAGCAATTTTTATATTATGTAGTAAGTTTTCCTAATCATTGCTTAAATTTTATGATGTTTATGTAATAATAGTGGACTTTAATTTAATCATTTTTAAACATCGTTTTGTGATATTCTGGAGAAATGTCACAATAAATTGATCACGGGACCAACGGCTTTACTTCCCTTCCGAAAAAAGTGCGTGATCTCGGGAGTTCCCCCCTAAAAATCTTCGTCGTTCTCGGACGGGATCGAATCTGCGTCCTCGGGCATCAGAGGCGATCAGGCAACCATTGAGCTACCGATGCCGATGACAATAAATTGATAATAATTTATGTAAACGGATTTAATTATACCGTTATCCAACAAATCGACATTTTAAATTATTATATAGATAATTCTAGTTTTCTAGTTGTAAGTTTTCATTTTTCACGATTGAATTTCTCCATAGTGAGCGATTGAATTTCTCCCCACTACATAAAGCACTGTATAAAGAAAGTAAGGAGATTTCGTGCCAGGCAGCCATTTTGATGCCTATTTCGATACGTTGATTGCCTCTTCTTTGGCAGTAAATTCAAACTTGCAGATTGAACAATTCCTTTTTGACAAAAGTTAGAGAGGATTGTGCCTCTGATGTTTGAATTTGATGCAAAGAAGAGGCAATCATCGTATCGAAATTGGCATCAAAATGGCTGACTGGCACGAAATGTCCATACTTTCTTTATACAGTGCTGTACCGCTACAGTGTTCTCAGCGCCGCTCTGTCGGCCAGAGAAAAAATGTCCAAAGCTCTTAACATGGGATTTTTCAACCTGTATAGAAAAAGCCTTGCTTTCCACCAAAGATTTCGACCATTTCGCATTCGTTCATTCGGTTGCATCATGATGTTTTAATCCTCTTTTCTGCTATATTTATTGAAGAGTAGAGATTCCAATGACGTATATTAAAGATAGACTGCGAAACCAGCCGCAATACTTGAAGCAAATTGGGAAGCTCCGCCGCCCAGAACCGTCATGGTCAAAAGTGAGTGAAGATGATGCAAAACACATGGCTAAACATGAGGGTAGCTGATTAATAATTCTTTCACAGGCCGATCACGGAGTGATAAGTTTATCTTTTCGTTAAACTTTGTATATGGAGTATTTATTATATTTTATAAACCATTGCAATCATTATTTCAATTTCAATTTCGTTACGATCAACTTTCAGTTACGTATTTTTGATTTATGTCTGTGGAAAATGATTTATGTTTATCTTTTTCGTGTCTGTACAGCTGTACGCAGAACAGCTTTGAGGAATGGTTTTGAATTAATTATTCTCCTGGCCCAAAATCGTCAAAAACAAATCAGCCAGACAGCTAACTACTCCACGGCTCACTCTGCCCAGACTATCATACTTAAATTTGCTTCACTTTTGTGGAACTGTTAACAATAGGATTCGGAGTCTATCTTTAATATACATCATTGAGAGATCCTGAATATCTTCTTTATATGCCGAGTTTCAGGTTGGTCCAAGGGGGGGGGGGGGGTAAAAAAAATCATCTATCTATAGGAAATAGACTTAGTTCATGTTTGGTTGCTTGCATTTGTGAACAATCGATCCGTCGTGTTTGCTTCAACTATCGGCTGGTCGTGTTTGTATGCCGAGGCAACAATGGTTGATAAAATTAACATATGCCGTCGAAAAAGACAGGGCTCGGCCAATACCGCCTAGAAAAAGGTGGTGTTGCCTCGGCACTGAAAAGTCACCTGACCATCTTAGTCCAAGCAACAAAGTAACCTTCATTGTTTCCAACAAACGAAAAAAATACTGATTGCTAAAATTCAAGGTGGAAACAATGAAGATCAAGGGTGCGATATTTTATTCCCTATAACGAACTTTCCAGTCTTCGCGACTTCCTTTTTAGTTTCCTACATTAAAACATTTTTTTCTTCATACAAATCAACTTAAAGACTCGTGATTCGAGAAATATACGTTGAAATTAGTTATCTGCACAATGTATTTGCAAGCCACTAGACATTAACGCCTATAACAATTTTACAAAATTGTTCACAAACGTACATACATAAGTACAGACGGAACACTGTTATTTCTAAATTTCAACGTGCCTTTCTCGAATCATGAGTTTGTAAGTCGATTTAAGTAGATTTGCGTGAAGAAAAAACAGTTTTAACGTAGGAAACTAAAAAGTAAGTCGCGAAGGATGACAAGTTCATTATAGGGAATAAAATATCAGTGTACAGTCTTTTTCGGTAGTTACGATGCTTGCCTTAATGATTCACGTTTTAAGGGAGATAATTATAAAAAGTAATAAATAAATAAATTAATAAATAAATTAATATATCTTATATATATAATTCATTTTCCGTTTGTTTTTTGTTTGTTTGTTTGTCCACTAACAGTTTTTGCCATCAGATGTAGTTATCATCGTACGAGTATACGCTTTCGACCAAAGATTTTGACGGTTCGCATTTGTTTATTCGGTTGCATCAAGATCTTTTAACCCTATGGTTTGTTCACACTTACGAACTCCATTGTTGATCCTCTATATTTGCTGAAGAATATTCACGATCGAAGAGTCGATTTATGCCCCCTCTATTGCGTGATATTGGCTACAGTCCAAACTTTTTAATAATTGTACACCGTAACAAATTCTAAAAATACTACTTCAACTGGGATTGCCAGCTCATAGTAGATCCGTGTTTGACACAATGGATAGAGATGTATTAAGAAACGAAGCTATGACATAAGCGTTTTACTTGGCTTTAGATCTAACAATGAAAAACTTAAGAGATCCTGGAAGAAAAATGGGAGGAGCTGTTGTTTTGCTCGGAAAAGATTTTCGCCAAACCCTTCCAGTTCCATGGAACATCTGCAGATGAACTCGGTGCTTGACACAGAGTATTCACCATTTGGAAATTTGTCATACAAAAAATTAATTACTAATATGAGAGTGCGTATTCCTGATGACAACAATGTAAAATTTGTAAACGACTACATGTACTTGGAGATGGAAAATTACCCACAGTTGCGTCAGGCTTAATTTCTCTCTCACCTGATTTCTGTATACTGTTCGAGAAATAGTTATTCATAAAGTGTTCCCGAACATAGCAACAAAAATTAAGGACCAATAGTGGCTTTGACAACGTAAAATTCTTGCACCAAAGAATGACAAGGTAAAGAAAACAAATGCTATTTTGCAAGAGCTGCCAAGATCTTGCACTACATATAAATCTATTGTCACTATTACGAACCAGGAGAAGGCTGTTAATTAGCCCACATAATTTAAAAATTCATTGGAACCCACCTGGCATACTACCACAAATTCAATGTGAGAGTAGGTTCGGTTGAGAAATTTCGATACCCCCAAATTATTCAATGGTTATAGACTCTGTCAATAAATTTATGCCTAATATCATACAGACAACGATTATCTAAATTACAGTTTCCTGTGCGATTTGCTTTTGCAATGGTAATTAACAAAGCACAACGGAATCTTTTGGTATAAATTTAGAATCCCCATGTTTTTTTACACGCTCAATTATATGTAGCATGTTCTCGAGAGGGTACATCGAAAAATTTGTATATTTATGCTCCTAATGGCCTGACAAAAAATATAGTGTACCCAAACGCATTAGTAACACATTCTATGCCAAAATAATGGACCTTAACACAAAGGAATAATACCATCAAAAACAGGGGTTTCTATTGCACATTTCAAAATTGACTTTCACATTCGAAAATGGCGCCGTTTTTTTGGAAATGGAATATACATAAAAAAAAAACCTCACATAAAACTACAATAAAATTCTTTCATTGAAAGCAATTTGTCAGATTTGTATTTAAGAAGTTAGCTATTGATTCACTTTAGTTGAGACATCCTGTATAGTTCCCATGGCCATGTTCTATTTCACTTATTAAGAACTTTAGCTTAAAAGCTACTTATAAGAATGCGCCCTTGGTCTGTACGTTTATCCGTCCGTCCGTCCGCCGTTTGCACGATAACTTGAAAACGGATTAACTTTTCAAAAAAACGGATTAACTTTTTCAAATTCTGTTTTCAGAAACATGACTATCAAAGTCTTAGCTCGGCCGTATCAACTTTTCAGAATTTTTCGTGGACCCCTTCAAGTCGAATTCACGCGCTAAAACAGTGAGTGTAAAGAATACAAAGATAATGGCATGTCATCTAACAATCGATTTGTCAAGAAGGACTACATTGTTACTTTCTGTTCATCTTTTAAGCTTTATTGATATCGGCGCGCGCACGTGAAATCGCTTTGTCGACGCACGATTGCTGAAGTGCTCATAACCTATATTATTCAATAGCGAAAGAATGGAGCTACTTATTGGTTTTATAATGTCTTAACTGTGTACCCCTTCATAATTTCTACTTTTTTGAAGTAGAAGGTTGAAATTCGGAATGTACGAGCTTACTATGGGCTTCACTATTTAGTTTGGTTTTGATGAGCCCATTAAGGTCGGAGTTTTGCGGGTTTTGGAGATTAGAGGTGACCTAAAGCCCTATTTGTATTTATGCATATAAAGGAGTGAAATTCGGTATGCAGATTCCTATAAGCAAGATCTCCATTATATGAAGTTATTTTTCCCAAGGTATCCATGCCCTTCCGACTCGGTGGCGGAAATGCATCGAAAAGCAGGGGGACTACGTTGATAAATAGTGTAATTGTTCCAACTCTGTCTGTAATAAAAGAGCTGTAAAAATATATTTCCAGTTTTCATTTGACTGACCCTCGTAAGTAGATAAGAATGGAACTACATGGATAATGTCAGATCGTCCCCTTCATAATTTCTACATTTTTTGAGGTAAAAGGTTGAAATTCGGAATGAGCTTACTATGGGCAAGTCCGTCTGCACTATTTAGTTTGGTTTTGATTGGTACACTTGGATCGGAATTACGGTGATGGGATTCAGAGAGGGCAACATATCTATGTGCTATTTAGGTACGTAAAGGCCTAAAATTCAGTATCCAGATTCCTTTAGGCAAGATCTACATCACTATGAAGTTTAGGCCCAACTGGGGTCGGATTTGCGGTGGTGGCAGTCACTTGGTCCTTAAAACTATGACAACTGTGTTATGTGATATATCATACGTTCAGAAATTATGAGAAAGTAAAGAAGATACGAGGTTTTTTACATTTTTTGCATATTACTTTCGAGAAAATTAATTTATTGATTACAAAAAACTTGGGGACAGGTAAAACGTGCAGATGAAGGGGTAAAAATAAATGACTTGCCTTATTTTACTCGGGAGGTGTGTGGGGAGGGGGGGTGTAACTTCTTTTTAATAAACGTATAAATGTATTTCTGCTTCACTGCT